>JAOTRH010224771.1:0-10388 GCA_034768845.1 Heliamphora exappendiculata
TGGATATCCTTTTATGTGAAACATAGTTTGTAGTCTTCTTTCATCGAATAAGAGAAGCTCTTCTATTCGATTCTTCTACGGGTTGAGCCGCTTCTTGTACTTTTTGATCATTTCAAAGAATTTTTGTAGTGCTATGATATGGCCATCTCGATCTTTCAAATTTACAATCATATCGTCTACATACACTTTGACTTCCTTGTGTATCATGTCATGCAACAAGGTTGTAGCCCTTTGATAGGTTGCCCCGGTATTCTTCAAATCGAATGGCATCACACGGTAATAGTAGGTGCCCCATGGTGTAATCAATGCCATCTTTTCTTTGTCTTTAGGGTCCATTAAGATCTGATTGTACCCAGAGAAGCCATCCATAAACGATAAAAGAGCGTGCTCCGCTGTGTTATCTACTAAGACGTCAATGTGCGGCAGTGGAAAGTCATCATTCGGACTAGCCTTGTTGAGATTATGAAAATTCACACAGACTCTGATGTATCCATCCTTCTTCAAGACCAGCACAATGTTGGCCACCTATTTCGGATACTTGGTTACCAAAAGAAATCCAATATTGATCTACTTGGAGGTTTCTTCTTTCATCTTTAGAGCCTATTCTGGCAGTATCCTTCTCAATTTTTGTTTGACCAGTTTGGCATCGAAATACAAAGAGATATGGTGTTGGACAATATTGGGATTAATTTCGGGCATATCGTTGTATGATCATGCAAAAATATCTTTAAAATTATTTTAATAAAATCATTAATTATTCACGTTCAACTGAAAATAAAGAAGAACTAATTTGGACAATTTGGGGGTTAATTTCATTACCCAGATTTATTAACAAAGTTTATTTAATTATTGGTTGTGCATGTATTTCTTTTTCTCTTTTATTAAAACTTTTAATTTTTCAGAAATATCCCATTCGAATTTAAAATCATCAGAAATCGTACAAAATAAATCAAGTAAAGTAGAATAATCAAAACATTCGTTTATTCATTGATATAAAATAGAGTATGGATTACAAAATCAAAAGCAAAAGAAGAGGGTGCACAGATAAATATGCCCTTGAACTCGACATCCAACTAATCAGAACAAAGCAAAAACTTACAAGATTTTGACTCTAACTCGAGACTTGAATCATGTAAATTACAAGAGTCTAAAAATCAACTGTAGCATTCGGTGCAAATAGAGGTGGGATAACCTTATTATCAATAAGATCCTAAATTTCATGGCGGAGTCTCAAATAGTTGTCGGTCGGGTGTCCATGGCTCTGATGGTATGAGCAATATTAGGACAAATTGTAGTGTGTCGATAAATAGTTAGGAGGCGGCATTGGATGAAGAAGCTTTATCATCCCTTTCTCGACAAGTCGATTCATGGCTGTGGTCAGAGAGATATTAAAGGGAGTGAAAACTCTCCTTGGAATTTTCAGCTGCGACGACTGGTTATCTATGGAAGGAGGTGATGAAGGTGAAGAATTCGGTCGATACCTGATGGTGGGTTCTAAGCAATTATATGCAGAAAAGGCCGATTTTGGTCAATGATGAGGGTACATTCTAAATAGAATCGAGTATATATCTCATATGCTTGGTGTGGTATAGGACATGGTCTGGCGGTATGCGAGAACTCTTTTACCACACTTGTGAAAGCGTGCAGCTAGTAAGGCTTACCCGTCTCCCCAACATAACCCCGAGACAGTAAATTAATTGGGGTATCGAGTCGATCAGGCAGGGGGCTGAGAACAATGCAAATGCGTGTGAAAATACAAATAAGAAATTCATATGAAGAACCAATGATATGTTCAAGTCTAGCCCGCTTATTTGTTTTGAAAACCAAGTTCCGAGCGGAGTTGCCAGAAAATACTATGGCATCGGGTTTTGGGGTTTGTTTAAAAAATATGTAAATTTAAGAAATGTGTAGAAAATACTTTAACACCTTGAAAACTAAATATTGAAAATCTTTTTTGTGAAAAATAGAATTTCCACTTAGTTTTTGAAAAAAATCAAGAAAAACAAAATGAACAGTGTGATCTTTAAAATGGTAATTAGAGAAAATAAGGGTCCGGGAGCTAAGATACGAACTAGAAAAAGTGTTAGGCACCCTATTTACCCAACCGTGAGGTTGGCTTTTACTAATCATTATTGATTCTTAATTAGATTTCTCCAATGCATGCAAATATAGAAAATAAAGACAAACAGAGAACATTCAAAATCAAAATAGAAAAATACATAACCTATGTATAAAGAACGCCAAAATGAAACAAATAGCAAAAGAAAAATCTTAAGCCCTACGACATGAAATTTCTAATTAAAGGATACATGGAGCAAACCGCATGCAATATCACCAAATAACTTAAACTATCCTATACATGATATCAAATGAAGAGATGTATTTCAAAATTCATTAAAGTCAAATCTTATCACATAAAGGTAACCACATGCAATATTCTAAAATAAGCATAATATAGCTTCAAAAAGGAAAAAAAAATCCTAAAATTCTCTAGATGTTAAACATACCAAAGGTTTTATTACGAATCATATACTAAAAATCAACAAAATGTGATAAGTGGTAAAAATATACTATGGAATCAAAATTAAACTACAACAAAACAAGAATGTGCCAATTATTACATAGAAATGCAACAATAACGCACATATCAAAGAGGATATACTATGCGGGCGTAATATTAATAATTTTGACAGCATAGATGTTAGTGCCTAAATATAACAGTAGTGATATTAAAAATCACAACCGTAGAGCATGTTGGCACTATTTTAATGAATGGTGGAATTAACAATATATTATGTGTAAGTGTGCAATGTGAACAAACTAAAATTAAGATTACTTAGATGGTGACAAATATCAATTAAAATAACCTAAACCAATCATGTTTATCATGGTTAATTACATGCTTACAATTCAACAAATTAAATAGAATAGCTAGATTACTACACAAGCATCATAAAAGATTGAAGACAAATCGACCACTCCAAAAGAGAAGAAATGGAGAAAGAAAGGTTGGGAATCCAAACAAAATACCTGAATCGCTACAATCTGGGTCAATCCTGAGGTCGAGAAATGGTGATTAACCATCCAATTCTCGGGGAATGTTCCAATTCTAGTCGATGAGTCAAGAATTCGGCAGAGTACCGGTGTACTAAGATTCGTACTTGGGCAAAGCAGTAGCGTGCTTCCGTTAAGACTCGTACTCTCTTGATACTTCAACAGAGTACCCCTCTCCCAAAATCTGTTGTCTTTTCACCCGTCAGAACCCTGACATTAGAATTTTCCTCTTCAAATCGTACCAAAGGTACAGTATTTATAAAGTTCATCAACCAATGAGGTACCGGCATGTTTTGAAACACATCAGGACTTTTGAAGTTGGTGGTCGCCAGGTATGGTGTTGGCGGTCGCCACAATGAAGTTTGCGACCCTAAGGTTCAAAGATGGCGACCGCTACGTTGGCTAGGATTTTCAAGAGGTTCTTGTAACGGTTACAGACATCAAAGTTGGTGGTCCCAAGTTTCCAAGTTGGCGGTTCAAGGTTTGGACAATGTAGGTTCACCGGTTTGAAGATTTTGATCATTCGGCTTAGGTACTGGGCTCAGATAATTTCTCGAGAATTTTCTTAAAGCACCATTTCACTTGATTTTATTATTGAAAACACCCGAACCAACCTAAGATTAGGCGGGCTCAAATTGGGGTATCTACAGGAACTTGACAGACCCGACTTTGAAAGCACATTTAGCAATGTCAAAAAGCATCTCACGTGCTTTGAAGAGATCAAAGATGACTTAGAGGTCAGTGAGGTGGTCTTCCTATCTTTTGGACTTTACCACCATATCATCCATGTATGCCTCCATTGTTTTTTTGAAGACACTTGCAAACATTTTTTTAACCATTCTTTGAAAGGTAGTCCCAATATTTTTAAGTCCATACGACAATAAATTATAATAATAGGTTCTTTGTGGAGTGACAAAGAATGTCTTTTCTTGGTTTGCACTGAGCATGGAAACGTGATGATAACCACGATATGTATCTAAGATGCTCATCTGCTGGTGTTCGATAGTTGAATCCACTAGATGGTCAATTTTGGGAAAAGGGAAACTATCTTTTGGGCATGCCTTGTTAAGGCTTGTGAAGTCTACACAAACCCTCCTGTTGCCATTTTTCTTTTAACCACGACCCTGTTGGAGATCCCATCATGGTATTAGACCTCCCTAATGGCATTTGCTTCTAACAACTTGATTACTTCCTATGCCACAGCCTCGGCATGGTGAGGGGTCGAACCCTTGCTCTTCTCATTAACTGGCCTATGGGCTAGATTGATGTTCAAAGCATGACAGATGAAAGATGGATCGACACCTAGCATATCATATAGAATCTAAGAGTGAACATCTTAATGTTCCTTTATAATAGCTGGAGTGTGAAACCCTCACCCGTTTTCTTTTGTTGGCGTTTTTGGACGCGCGTTACGTGTTTTCGTTTGAGCATGTTTGTACTGCTTTTGATGCATGATCGGGCTTAGATATGCATACGGAGTAGGTTTTCGGGGCCGTGGGCCGCTGTGGCACGAATCTAGAAAAAAAATTTTAAAAATATTTTAGAGGGCTATAAATATCTGGAGTTAGATATTTTCTAAACTTAACTCCTAAGTTTTCTATTTTTCTCTCTGCCTTTTCTCTAAGTTCTCGAGGGCCTGGGGCTCAGTTTTCAACGATTCAACAGCGGATCTTTGGTATTGGTATCGTGGGCTACACAACCATCCGATCAGATTTTGATTCTGGCGAAGCTCAATTTTGCACGTAGTTTGAGACGTCGAATTTTTAATTCACCGAGGTAGGATTCTAGACCTCTATGTTGTATAAGGGCGCTATGGGTAAACATGGGTGTTTTTACCGGTTAGATCTCTGTAGATCTGATTTTGTATCAAAGTTGGTTTTTGGGTTAAAATCGAGTTTTTGTTGGTTCCGGTGGATGAAATCGGGTGCCGAGTGTTTCTGTGGTGGCCTTGATGTTAGGCATAGGCGTGTGTATATTTGACGATGTTAAAAGGGAGTTTCGAGACTGCGATATGAGGTTTAGAGGTTGAACCTGTAGCTTAGAACCGTTTCTGGGTTAGGTTTAGTCGATTAAACCTATGAGTTCGGTCGACTGGATTGTGTGTTCTTGGGTTCAGTCGACTGAACTCATAGGTTCAGTCGACTGGATTGGTGTTCTTGAGGTTCAGTTGACTGGACCTCGAGGGTCAGTCGACTGGATAGTGCTTCTGGGCTTTTTGGCCGTTTCTAGTGGGTTTTCAGTTGACTGGGGGTTGGGCCCAGTCGACTGAATTCTGGGCTGTTTGTTGGTGGTTTGGTGGTCGGGTTTTGGTTTTCGATTGGCGTCCTATGGTATTCAATTGATTGATTTATGGAAATTGATCGATTCAAATACTCGTGGATTCCTTTTGGGGTCTGGTTGATGGCGTTGTGGTTTCGGGGTCGTGTGGTGGCCCGGGTTGTTCATGTGATGCTGTCCTCGGGTGTGACGTGCATGGTTGGTTCAGGGTTTGTGGCACGATTGCGTGAGCGCTGGTTATGTGCGTGACGTGCGGGTTCGTGGTTTGGTTTAAGGTGGGGTTCTGGTGAGAATCGATCTGTGAGAGGTTTCAGGTGTTGGCCTTGGGTTAGGTGTTGGTTGTCTCTGTGTGTTGACGGGTCCCGGTTTGTGGACGGGTCGTTCGGGTATCGAATGACGGGTGCGTGTGGCTTGCGATGTCTAGTCGGGTTATATGGCTATATGCGTTTATAACTGTTTATTTATGTAAGTGGATTACATGGCATGATATCTTCTGTGTATCGTGGTTGCATGCTATAGAACTCACAGTTTCGTTAGGCATGGATGTGATGGATTTGTGGGGGCACATGCTTGTAATGTATGTGGTATGTAATATGCATCTATATCCTGATTAGGTTATGCATAGGAATGTTCGGTGTTATCCCGTAATTTCAGTTTTATCCTGTAATATGTGGTGTTATCCCGTAGTATGCGGTCTTATCCCGTGGCATGCGGTTTTATCCCGTGGTATAATCCGTGGTTGGCGGTTCAATCCTGTGGTTGACGGTAAAGTATGCGGTTTTATCCCGTGGTCTGGTTTATGGTCTTATCCTGTGGTGTGCGGTCTTATCCCGCGGTGTACGATTTTACCCCGTGGTTTAGTCCGTGGTTTGGTCTATGGTTTTACTCCATAGTATACGGTTTTATCCCGGGAATGCATGTTTATTGTATGGCTTTTTAATCTCAGTGTTAAAACTGTGGTTGCGGCGTGTGATGGCCGGTTGTATGTATCATAGATTGCATGTTTTACTCCATTGTATGTATCATAGACCAGTTTTCAAATTATTTTTAAGAGTCGTGTGAATCGCGATCTAAAAACCCTTTTAGACTATTTTCGGGCTCCTGTGAGTGAGTCAAAAACATGGTTGTATCCTCGCTTTCCCGTTTGCATGTGAAAACTATTTTCAATGTTTAAAAGAGAGTCTAAACCTGCACTTAGGTTTCCGAGCAAGCTTTGTTTATATGGCATGGTGTGGGATTTATTTTTCTTCAGGTTCCGGTCACGCTGGATGATCTAGAGGTGCCGAAGGAGGTGGAAGAGTGTAGTCTTCCTTTTTTTAGCTTTTTACATGTATTGTATAACATGTTTTACGGGCGTTGGAGCCGTGTAACGTTGCTATTTGGCATTTATATACAATGCATGCATGGTTTATTTTTGAGAGTGTATTCTCGGGTTTGGTTTTTTCTGGTTGTTTATGGGTGTTTCACGTGGCCCGGAGTTGGGGTGTGACATGGAGTAATTCTATCTTTTCTTAATTGGCCTTGGTTGAGTTAGGTAAGGAAAACCAATCTGAGTCGATAGGATCAAATGGGATGGATTGAAGATCTTTTACTATTTTATCCTTTACTTCGCCTCTAACGTCTTCTAGAACGGGTTAATTAGGAACTTCGATTACTCTGACCTAGTTGGTTGGGAGCATGATCTTGAGGGGTGCGATGAAGCATTGTTTGGAGGTAGCCTGGTCCTCATGAATCACCTCTACTCCATCATTTGTGAGGTACTTCAACATATGATGGTAAGTGGAGGGGACAACTTTCGATTCATGCAACCAAGTCCGGCCCACTATGGCGTTATAGGCTAATGGTAGATCCACCACTAGAAAGTTGGTTAAGACCTCTACCGCCCCTGACTTGACTAGCACCATGTATCGCCCCATAGACCACACTGGCTTTGAATTGAATCCAATGAGCGGGGTACAAGCCAGGGTTAGATCCCTTTTACTGAGTTCAAGCTTCTTAAAAAGGTCGCAGTACATAATTTTGGTTGAACTTCCCTGATAAAAAGTATCCTTTTAACATTAAGGGTGTTGCACCCTTAGAGAAATTTCCAGGGAATCGTTTTGAGGGTGTTGCACCCTCTCTGAATATTCTTTAGTGAAGGAAATCTGCACAGATTGTACCCCAACTTTTGGTCTCTTACTGTCGACCTCGACCTTCATCACTTTCTTCATATAATTCTATCTCTGCGTCTGCCTTTGGATTGCATTCTTCTATCATGGGTCCACCAGCCGTGGATCATGTTGTTGACTCTGCAATGGGCTAGCCTTGGTGTTTTCTCAGCCTAGGGAGCTTCGGCGAGCCTCACTTTGGTAGTGTCTTCATCCACGAACTCCCTTCGGCAGTGCACCAGCCGTGGATCATGTGTTGAGTGGCGAAGAAAAAACTACGGTTCTGGGTTGACCGCTTGAGCTGGCTAGCACGGTGGTGATCTCGGGCTAGGGACAGCTCGAGCGATCTGTAGTTAGCTTGGACGAGATTATATGCCAGGAAGTCTTGGGTTAGTGACCGCTTGAGCGATCAGGGGTTCGCTCGAGCGGACTAGTCGCAAAATAGTTTTTTAGTGCTACGACTAGGGTTATGTTTTAACCCTAAGGGGCTTTTCACTATGTACGTAATGTTATGTTTAGCCAAGGGAGACTGAGAGAAAGTGTCAAGAACATCATTCCCTTATAATCCTTCAATCAATATGGTGAAGTATAACCCCATGGACGTAAGCATGCCTTGTCGAACCACGTAAATCTTGTGTGTGATCGTGTGATCGTTTGATTTCATTCTTTTTTCATTATCATTTCGTGGTTTGTGCATTTATCGTTGATCTTGGGCAGAATTAGTGATCGCGTTCTAATCCCTAACAACTGATATCAGAGCTCTAGGTTAGAAGATTGACAAATGCACATGGCAGAAGAAGGAAGATTGACAGGAATCAAGAAGTTCGATGGTTTGAACTTTGGCTATTAGAAGATGCAGATAGAGGACTATCTGTATGGGAAGAAGCTACACTTATTGCTCTTGGGATCCAAACTAGAGGGCATGAAGGATGAGAATTAGACGTTACTTGATAGGCAGGTGCTGGGGGTTATTAGATTGACGTTGTCCTGGTAAGTGGCGCACAACTTAATCAAAGAAAAACTACAACAGATATGCTGGCGGTACTGTCAAGTATGTTCGAGACGCCATTAGCTAATAATAAGGTACATCTTATGAAAAAGTTGTTCAATCTAAAGATGGCCGAAGGTACACCCGTTACACAACATCTGAACAGATTTAATATTATCATGAATTAGTTGTCTTTAGTAGATATCAATTTTAATGATGAAGTCAGGGCCCTAATTGTGTTAGTTTCCTGTCAAATAGTTGGGAGGCTATGAGGACGGTAGTAAGAAACTCTACCGATAAGAATAAGCTGAAGTATGATGCTGTTAGAGATCTAATATTGAGCGAGGAGGTCTGCAAAATAGATTCGGGACAGGTATCTAATTCAGGGTCGAATGCCAGTACGACTTTCAATGTTGATGTACGGGGTAGAGGTAATGATAAGAATCAGAACAGGGACAGGTCTAAGCCCAAAAGAGGCAGAAGTAAGTTCAGGTCGGGACGACAAGCTGAATGCTGGGGCTGTGGCAAGACTGGTCATATCAAGAAGAACTATTGGGAGCAGAAGAAGAAAGCTGATGGTGAGTCAGCCAATGTTGAGACAGAGAATGTTCAAAATGCTCTACTCTTGTCAATCGATAGTCCTATTGATTCTTCGGTGTTGGATTCAGGAGCATCTTTTCACATGACAGCACACTAGAAGATTATGGAAAATTATGTTGCCGATGACTTCGATAAAGTATATTTGGCAGACGGAGAGGCTTTAGACATTGTGGGTACAGGTGATGTTAGAATCAGAGTGCCGAATGGGTCAGTGTGGAAGATATAGAAGGTACGACACGTACCTAAGCTTATGAGAAATTTGATTTCAGTTGGATAACTTGACGCAGAAGGTCATTCAATGACTTTATTGGTGACACGTAAAAAGTCACCAAGGGAGCTATGATAGTGGCTTAGGGAATAAAGTACATGACTACGAGTACAAGGGACACAGTGGCATTAGTAGATAGTGGGTTAGACACGAGCTTATGGCATCGAAGGCTGGGACACATGAGCAAGAAAGGGATGAGAATTTTGTAGTCAAATGGCAAGTTACCGGGTTTGAAGTCTATAGAGTTTGATTTGTGTGAGAGTTGCATCTTCGGGAAGCAGAGGAAGGTTAGCTTTCTAAAAGGAAGTAGGGCACCAAAGCCAGACAGGCTAAAGTTGGGACACATAGATTTATGGGGTCCTTCCTGTTGGAGGAAAAATAACCAAGATCATTGTTTTTGCAAATTATTTTTCGATAAAATTATCTGAACGGGTAAACGCCGAAACGGGCTCCAGATAAAACTTTTGACATCGAACAATCAAAATAAAACTCGTGCAACCAAAGGTAATTTAGAAGAATACCTTTTTGCCGGTCGATTCTTCAACTACGATTTGATTATGAATTGATGCTCCTTTCAGATCTTTTACTGTATTTTCTTACGCGATTCTCGAACGTAGTGTGGGCTACGGCTATCGAGAACTCGTACTGACAGAACCCAGATATATGTAGTCTTGAAAGAAAAAGTTATGATCTGATATAAAACTAGTTTAGCCTACCCGCATATAAATAGGGCTACAGTAGAGACCTGTGGAGTGATTATGAGTAAGACTTCCAGTGGAACACAGACACCTACCAACGGTTTCTGCAATTATAGAAAGATAGCAGCGGTTTTTGCAATTTCCATAAAACACTGAATTATAGTTCATGCCACTAAAGAATTATAATTGCACTCTGACCCATAATCTCAAGATCTTTTGCATTGAGTTCCTGTTATTAAATGCTTACCATTTCTCTCCACGTTAAGAATCCCAATACCTGCCAATTAAATTTAATTACTGACAATTTAATTTAATTGGCATCTTGATATTCCTTAAACCCTTCCGCTTAACTTATT
>JAOTRH010224782.1:0-41211 GCA_034768845.1 Heliamphora exappendiculata
GTAGCCAATTTTGTTTTTCTTAGTTTTTCTCAAAAACTAAGTGGCGACTCTATTTTCAACAAAAGGAGTTTTCAAAAATTGACTTCCAATGTGTTAAAATATTTTCTAAAACATCATTGAATTCTCTCATTTTTAACCCCAAAATCCCAAAACCACAATCATATCCAAGAAACATCGTCTTAACATCGAGCCAACTATATTATCGAACCCTTCTATGGTTCTTTCAAACCCCATGCACCCAGCACGATTCCCAAACATGATCTCCCACTTTCAGGGATAACAATCAAGCCACATATCTGCATTCTCGGAGGATTCTCACAAAACTAATACTTAAGGATTTTATCACACAAACAACTCAATCACTAAACTCCCTTAGGATCTTTCTCTCTCAGTAAGAGTCAAAGTTGTTATTGATATCCCACGCAAACCAAATTACATTTTTAAAAAAAAATATTTCCCAAACGCTCGGGTTCACAAGGTAAAACAAACGGACCCTTCAAGAAACCACGGGTAAACAAACCTACACTCATATGATCCCAACGCTTTATTCCTATCAAGGAAAATAATCGCACTGATCAATCAACCATAAAACATTTCTCCAACTAAGAAAATCATGAGTCAGTTTTAGGCTCTCACTCCATGTCACTCCTCTTTGGGTCACCATTACTCAAGAAGGTTAACTACTAATCCTTGTAAAGATACTGGACATCTTAATACGAACGTTTTCGACCGCCATTCATAATGAGTATATTTCTCATCACATTAGATCCTCATACTCAGATATTCACTTAAAAACTTTAATCGTTGTTCACTCCTTCACCTCCTAACGACGCATCTCACGTGTCTTCAAGATCTCTCACCGTCTATCCATCAATGCACAATGCCATACATACTCATATCACTTTAGAACATCTCCTTGCGAGTCACATAACACTAACCCGAATCCAAAAAGGTAGGTAACAACCAAACTGGTAGACAAAACCACGTTATAGTCCCGAGCTCACAATTCTGGCACACCCATCGAAACACAAAATATTAACTGGTAACACATGTCTCTTATGCCACTTTACTAGTACCATCGGCACATAACTATCTAAATATGAAAGTAATTACACGCCACACGCAAAATAATTCAACCGTAAACTCATGCAAGTACACAATTCATGCCGTGTAGTGGTTCCCAATCTCATCAAACAATTCTCATATATAGGTCATCGTAACTTCCCAAGACTCCTAGGTATTCGAACCTAGAACTCTGATACCATTTGTAACATCCCGAACCCCGGAAACCCATGGGCACAATCCAAATTATCCCGCACGAAAGCTATCAACAATGATTTTCTTTAAAACAACACTTTCTTTCCTTTAAGCAATCATAAATAAAACATTTTATTCTAACGATATACATATGTGCCACAAGACTAAACAAAATTTTCAACTTCCAATAGTTCATTTACAACACTTATATTATTACAATTACCCACTTCACTTTCTGCACAATCGTAATGTAAATACAAAAGAAATATTAAATCTTTCCTCTTAGCCTTTTTCCACATGCATTCCCTGCCCTGGTATCGTCTCGAATCCTTGAAACCTAAAATGGTTTTGTATACATACATGAGTCGAAACTTGTAGGATAAAGATTAACTCTATGCTAAGCATGATTTGTGAGATATGATGGGTGCAAATGGAATAAAAAAAATACAAGTTCCATAAATCTCATATTTATTTCCACGCATGCCCAGTTATTCATTCATCTCACTTTTCTTCACACACTTTTTACATATTTTTGTCCAAACATCCATTATAACCTCATATTTTTCCTCTAACATACCTTTCATGCGTACCCAAGCACAAAACATCACTAAGCTCAAGTTTTTAATTCTTACTCCCATCAACACTTAATCATTTCTAAAATAAAACGGGTCGAGGTCTCACAGAGCATCCATCGCAGCGCTAGGCTGCGTAGTAGTAACCCCACCGGCAGGCTGACTAGTGGACGTACCTCCGAAAGTCCCCATGGAGGAGCTCCCAGTGGCATAGGGGCCCCATCGTGCCCCAAGGTAGTCATTCCCATGACCTTGGCCCGCCATGAAGAGGAACGGGATCACAAATAGAAGAGTGAACATCGTGATAAAGCTAGGAAGTAAGAAAAAGTAAGAAAATGGAGCTTAGAAGTTAAAGAGACAAGAGAACAGCTTGAGAGCACGAGAGAACTAGAGAGAGTGTGAAAAGTGCACAAATAAGCCAGTTCGCGCGTCTTAAAGGTACAGATGCGCACCTCGAGGTGGCGGTCGCCATGTTACATGGTGGCGATCGTCATGTTCTCCAAACGTCACATGGCGACCGCCATGTCTTAGGGGTTTGTACCCGACGGCCGCCATGTCAAAGGGATTTCACCTTGGCGACCGCCATGTTGTCAAACGTCACGTCGCTTCCATCTTGGCGACCGCCAGGTCAGAATGTCATTATTATGTTTAGGGTTTCTAATGGGCTGTTTGGGGGTTTTGTTATTTTTCTTTTATGATTATATTCTTTTAGCATTTAGTGTTTTTGCTTCATGAGATTTATTTTTGTTAGTTTGAAAAAAAAAGCGTCTTCCCTTCAAAACTTTTATTTCTCTAAAATTCCTTATTTTGTGGGTGTTTTTATCTCACATCTTGTCCCGAATTTTCAGGTCTTAACTCGACCTATTAATTCGTGGCTTCCACTCCGATAAATTTAATTTTAAGCCGTAACTAGACTTTTGATTATTTTTATCTCATGTCTTGTCCCGAATTTTCAGGTCGTAACTCGACCTATTAATTCACGGCTTCCACTCGACCTATTAAGCCGTCACTAGACTTTTGATTATTTTTATCTCACGTCTTGTGCCAAATTTTCAAGTCTTAACTCGACTTATTAATTCGCAGTTTTCCTACGATAAATTTAATTTTAAGCCGTAACTAGGCTTTTGATTATTTTTATCTCACGTCTTGTCCCGAATTTTCAGGTCTTAACTCGACATATTAATTCGCGGTTTTCCTACGATAAATTTAATTTTAAGCCATAACTAGGCTTTTGATTATTTTTATCTCACGTCTTGTCCCGAATTTTTTAGTCTTAACTCGACCTATTAATTCGCGATTTTTCTACGATAAATTTAATTTTAAACCGTAACTAGGTTTTTGATTATTTTTATCTCACGTCTTATCCCGAATTTTCAGGTCTTAACTCAACCTATTAATTCGCGGCTTTCCTCCGATAAATTTAATTTTAAGCTATAACTAGGTTTTTAATTATTTTTATCTCATGTCTTGTCCCGAATTTTCAGGTCTTAACTCGACCTATTAATTTGCGGCCACTCCGATAAATATAATTTTAAGCCGTAACTAGGCTTTTGATTATTTTTATCTCAAGTCTTATTCTGAATTTTCAGGTCTTAACTTGACCTATTAATTCGCGGTTTTCTTCCGATAAATCTAAATTTAAGTCATAAATTTGACTTTTAATTATTTTTATCCCGCTTCCATATTGAAATTGAGAGGCCTTAACTCGACCGATCAATTGCTTCTCTGGTTATGTTTGAATAAAAACTCTAATGAGTTTCAGTCTCATATTCAAAGATAAGCTGTAAGAGTTTTAATCATCTGAAACAACTGCTTATGGTATCCAGATGGCATCAGGACTCTCTAATTTGCAGTGATATACAAATATATCAAATCACGATCAATACATATCAGAAAAGATGATCAAAACAACCCCGAACCAGCCACCAGCACCGCCGACCACCAGCACCGCCCATGCCACCAATTTCAAGAAACTTTTGCTGCCACTCCGAGCTCCATTTTCGATGCCATTTTTTGAAAAATAACTCTCAAAAAATGCTTTTTTTAAAAAAAAATAAATCAAAAATAGACGAAAAACAGCCAACGAAATCGCCTGAAACAAACTGTCGCCACCTGCTTGCTGCCACCCGCTTGGGCTTTTCCCGTGGTGATTTTGGCTACTATTTTTTTAAAAAAATTACACTAATATCCAGTAACATATTCCTTCGAAGAACGCCTTGATAACAGTCTCAAAAAAGCTCCAAAAATAGCCCCGAACAGCCGTTGTCGCCGTCATCGTTGCCACTATTTTTGCCACTTTTTTGCTCCAGTTTTTTTCATGGTTCTGGACAGTATTTTAAGGTACTATTTATTGCTTTTTATGCCTACAAAATTTCTCAAGAATTAATTTTAAAAATGTCCCAAAAATTCATTAAAACGTGCCCCAAATCGCCGCCGGCAAAGTCGCTCGTGGTGGTTGTTTTTAATGATTTTTCTCAGCTATTTTGAGACTTATTTTACTACTGTTTTTAATACATAAAATCTGTAAAAACTTACCAAAAAAATTGTTTTAAAATTGTTGAAAAACCACCTTGATCCGTGGCCCGAAAAATTCGAAACCACCGCCGGTGCCGCCAGTTATGCCGCCACTTGTTCTTCGTATTTTTAGATATTCAACATGTTCTTAAATATTCTAAGTAATATTTAAAAATAAATAAAAACTTTTACATCAAAAACCTATATCCCGTAAACTCACATTCAATCTAAAAAACTTAAACTACCACGATCAACTCTCGTAATTAAAAAATAATTAAATTATCATCAAAATCATTCAATCAAACATGAAAATAATGATGATCATAAAATTGTTATTAGGACGCCTGCAAAATAAATTTAGCACAGTTCTAAATCTACCTGACCCCTCAGTAAGCCGTAAACAAAAAATTAAAGCAGCTCTAATACCAATTCTTGGAGGCAAACTGCCATGATCATTAATTTTGTAAACGATATTTTGGTAAAATAAAACTCGACGGGCAATCGCTGAAACAGACTCCAGATAAAAATTTTGATATCGAACGATCAAAAATAAAATCCGTGCTGCCACAGTTAATTCAAATGAATACCTTTTCGGTCAAATCTCTTACTATAATTTTTGATTCTCGAGTTGAAACTTCTGTTTGACCTTCTACTGTATTTTCGATGCAATTCTCAAATGTAGTATGAGTTACGATCCTTCGAGAACTTGTACCGACAGAACTTGGTCAACCTTAGTATTCAAAGACGAGTTATAAATTTGGTTCAGCCTACCCGCATATTTATAGGACTACAACAGGGACATGTAGAATACTTATGATATAGATTTCTAGTGTAGCCCAGATACGTATTCAACAGTTTTCGTAATTATGCAGACTTCTCAGCGGTATCTGTAATTATGAAAACCTTATAACAGTTTCTGCAATTTTTATAAAATACTAAACTAAAGTTCACACCACTAAAGAACTGTAACTGCACTCTAAGCCATAATCTCAAGACCAATTTGCATTGAGCTCTTGTTATTAAATGTTTAACTCATCTCCCCACGTTAATATTTTCGATACCAGTCAATTAAATTTAATTATTGACAATTTAATTTAATCAACATCTTTAAAATTTCATAAGCCCTTCCGCTTAACTTATTTGACTGCCGGATAATCAAATCCACCTGCAGGGTTTAATTCGGTCAAAATTTATAAGCTTCCTTAAGGGTGTATCGTCAATCACAATCTATCGAGACTTGAATTTTGTTAATAATTAATATTCGCCATATAATTAATACCGCTATCCAACTCACTGAGAATTTAGACCCATATAAGATCGCACTCTCTAATGAATAAAATAAGGGGTATTAAATATACGTAAATAGTTAATTATTTCAGAATTAATAGTATAAACACTCTCATAATAATCTTGGGGTATAAATTAATTTATATAGTCAGTATAAAATTAATTACCCTAATGTGTCTCGCTCAATACACACAAAGTATACTAGGACAGAGAGTCGAAGTAATAAATGACGCTATTATATGTTCTCATAATCAAGACAAGCCTACTAAAACTCTGTGTTATAGTCGTACCGATGGTATATTTATTTTCATCTAAACTGTGAACAAAACTTATATTCTGCAAGAATTTATAATCTGGTCTTTTGTGTGCACGCAGTACTCTACACACCAGATTAAATACTGTACAAAATAAAGAGCATCCATGCATAACATAACATTAAATAAATGATATTACATAAATTGCTCATTAAGATTCTCATAAAATAAAAAATTAATTTTATTAAAAATAAAATTAAATACTAAAATCAAAATAAAATTCATGATTTTCAGTATACAACCCAAACATAGAAGTCAACCCCTAATAAATAGCTGCCATCTGAAGCCTCAAAAGCCCAAAGAATGTAAAGGAGGTGCATAAGTTAATAGGGATGGCCGCAGCATTGAACCGATTCATCAGCCGAGCATCTAATTGGTGCTACCCATTCTTCAAGGCATTAAAGAGGGCAAACCAATTCATTTGGGATGAGAAAAGCGAGCAAGAACTTACCGAACTAAAGCGCTATCTCTTCTCATCGTCACTACTAACAGTGCCGAGCAATGGAGAGACACTATTCATGTACCTCACAATATTAGAATGGGCAACCAGTGCCGACCTTCTGAGGATAGAAGACAAGGTTTAGAGAGCAATCTACTACATGAGTAAGGTTCTTCTTAACCCAGAAATAAGGTATCTGCCATTAAGAAATTTGACCCCAGCACTCGTCACCGCATCAAGAAAGCTGATCCACTGCTTTAGGGCACATCCAACTAAAGTGATTACCGAGTATTCACTCCAAGCCTCGCTCTAAAAAGCTAACTTTTCTAAAAGATTGGCAAGATGAGCTGTGGAACTCGGGGAGCACGACATATCATTCTCTCCAAGGATGGCCATGAAAGGCCAGGTTTTACCCAATTTCATTGCAGAGTTCAACCCAGATGAAAGCTCAGCTGGGACGGGGGCAAGCTGCGGAATAGGTTGCCCATGAAGAAGGCACAGCAAAAGAGGATGGTCGAGAAACAGCGTAGAGGCTATCTGTGGATGGCTCATCCTACAACAAAGGGAAAAAAGTAGGCATCGTACTTTACAGGCCCGGAGGAGTTCTCATGGAGAGGGAAATTCGGTTTGACTTTTAGGCTACAAATAACGAGGCCGAATATGAAGCCCTCTTAGCTAGACTCTGTGATGTTAGGGAGTTGGGAGCACTAAATTAAAGATTTACTATGACTCACAACTGGTGGTGAATCAGTTCAAGAAAAAGTATGCAGCTAGAGATGAAAGAATGTTGTCCTATGTTCATCTAGCTCAGGAGCTAGCCAAGGGCATACCATGCCATGAGATAGCACAACTCTCTTCCAAAGAGAATAGTTATGCTGACTCCCTAGATTAGCTTGCTTCGGCAATAAGCCCCAAGAAGAAGCGAACCATCAATGTAGAAATCCTCCGACAGCGGAGCACAATCATATCCGAAGAGAAAAAGGTCCTTTGTTCAGAGTTAGGATCAAGCTAGACAGATCCCATAAAAAATTACTTAACCAAGGATGAGCTTTCACCTGATCAAAAAGAAGCTCGAATGATATCAAGGAAAGCCCCTCGATTTTGGGTTTCGAGTTCGGGAGATTTGTATAGAAAGTCTTTTACTGGTCCTTACCTATTCTGCGTACACCCAACAAAGTTCAAGATCTTTTGTTTGAGATCTATGAAGGAATATATGGTAGCCATACTGATGGGAGGTTCCTGGCCCTTCGAGCAATTTCTCAAGGGTATTGGTGGCTATATATGTAAAAAGATACAGAATAATATGTCCAAAGATGTGAAAAGTGCCAAAAGTTCATCCCGATCATACGCGTACCCGCCGAAGACCTCTCACCATTAACCAACCCCTGGCCTTTTGCGCAGTGGGGATTTGACATTCTGGGCCCCTTCCTAAGGGCCACAGGAAATAAGAGGTACCTCTTGGTTACTACTAATTACTTCACTAAGTAGGTTGAAACCGAACCACTAGCCAACATCAAGGATATCGATGTCAACAGGTTCACGTGGAAAAACATTATTACACGGTTCAGCATTCCCCAAGCTATCATATCGAATAATGGCACTCAGTTTGATAGTTTCGTATTTAAGAACTTTTGTTTAGGGTTGGGAATCAAGCACTACTTCTCTATCCAGGCATACCCTCATAGCAACGGGTAGGCATAAGCGATAAACAAAACCATTTTGGACGGACTTAAGAAGAGACAAAATGCTACCAAAGGAAGATGAGTGGAGGAGCACCCCTCCGTTTTATAGACATACCAAACAATCCTAAGAAGATCAACTGGGGAAACACCCTTTTCCCTAACCTATGGGGTAGAGGTAGTGATTCCCTTAGAGGTTGGATTACTTACAATTCAAACATAAGTTAGCAATCTCGAGCAGAATGCAAGTACACTTGAAACGGACTTGGACTTGACCGAGGAACGAAAAGCGATGGTAGCCATTAAATTGGCCTCGTACCAACAAACTTTGGCCAAATGATACAATAGAAGGGTCAAGCACGGTGAGTTCGGCGAAGGTAATCTAGTCCTTAGAAAGGTCCTAGGTCACATGAAGGATCCAGTTCATGGAAAGCTCGGGCCGAATTGGAAAGACCCTTACAAGATCACCTCCAAGGTAGGGATAGGAGTCTACAATTTGGAAGACGTGAATGGTAGAGCCATCCCTAGGCCTTGGAACGCTAACAATATGGGTAAATCTTATTTTTAAAAGCTTTAGTTTTCTGTAAATTTTAGTCTATGAATAAAACGACAGTGTTCAATAAAAAAAATTTCTGAATTAATGTGCAAAAACCAAAAGCAAGTTATTTGCCGAACTATCCTGCCCAAGCAAATAACTTGGGGGGCAACCCCAGTCCCTGTGATAATTCAGGAAGCAATTTATCTCCCTACAATTTTAAGTTCGAAACTTATCCGAACTAATTAACCCTTAGCATGGAAGAATTAATCCCATAATTAAGGAAGAAAAAGTAAAAACAAAAAAATGCTAAGGCCAAAAAATGGCCGAAGTTTGAAGCACTCATTCGAACTAAACGATCTCTAGTATAGAAGATGTAACCACATACCAAGGAAGGAGAAAACTAAAATAGGCTGTTTAAAGTTCATTCGAACTACCAAACCCCTAAGTATGGAAGATCTAATCGCATAATTAAAAGAAAAGTTAAGCTAAGAAAGGCTTAACTAGTTCGAAGTATTTATCCGAACTACAAAACCCCTAAGTATGAAAGATCTAATCCCATACTTAGAAGAACTATCAAACCCCTAAGTATGAAATATCTAATCCCATACTTAGAAGAAAAGTTAAGCTAAGAAAGGCTTAACTAGTTCGAAGTATTCAACCAAACTACCAAACCCCTAAGTATGGAAGATTTAATCCCATACTTAAAAGAAAAATTAAGCTAAGAAAGGCTTAACTAGTTTGAAGTATTCAACTAAACTACCAAACCCCTAAGTATGGAAGATCTAATCCCATACTTAGAAGAAAAGTGTAAGTTTATTAGGTAAATGTCAAATGATGGACCTAAGCAAGTCGCAACAACACAGTCCAAAAAGACAAAGAAGGGATTTTCATTAAATAAAGGGACTTGAACCCTTGAAGCTACAGTCAAGCCCCCAAAGGGCAACACAGAAGCTAAAAAAAAGTTTTAAAGAAGAAGAAGAAGAAGAAAGAGAAGAGCTTGGGCACTTAAGCCTTACAAAAAAAGAAGAAAGGAAGAAACCTCTCACGAAGAGGCAAGAAACTCCACAACCATCTCCTCGGTGTCACCACAGGAGTTGAAGGATCACTAGGGGGAAGCTGCTCGATCTCTAAGGGAGGAGGCACCCCCTCATCAACTACTACGACTTCATTTTTTGGGATTTCAACCCCTTCTTCCTCCTCCTCAACTTGTTTGTTTGGCATAGGGACTTCAGTAAAAAGTGAGGATTATTCTCCACCCTTGTAGCCTTCAGAACAGCCTCCCAGCTTGCTTTGAATATAATGTCTTGGAGATAGAGGATCTAGCCCTTATATGATTCGGTTGCTTCGGCCACCCCCTCAACATAGGCCTTTTTGGCCTCTTCCACCGCGCTTGCCCGATCAACTTTGCACTTCTCAGCCTGGGGTTTAGCCGTCAAGAGCTCATCCTCCTTCTCTTTCACGTGTCTCTTTAGGGTAAGATTTTTAATCTCCAGCTCGAATGCCCTTACTCAAGCAACATCAATAATCTGAACCTTCTCTCGAAGGCTGGCCTCAAACTTCGACATTTGTTGGTGGTAGTTAAAGTTGATCTTGCAGAGCTTGGTCAGCTCACCCTCCTGCGTCGCAACTCGCTCCATCACAGCCACCAAGCACTGAAAGCTCTAAAGGGAGAAGAAAATCATCAATCAATAACAATAAAATAAAAAATAAAAGATAAGTTAAGAAAAAATAGATACTTGGATGGAATGGCGAATGGAAGACTTGATTAACTTCTCATAAGGAGATTTGCAAACTTCCTCCATGTTCGCTGGGAGAAGCAGGGCCTTAGACAGGCTAAAGGCTATCTTGGGGGACCGTACCCTGTCCTCCGTAGTGATAGGACGACCCCTCTTGGACAGCATGGGGGTCCATGGGTTTGGGCCCTCAAAGTCCTCGACCACTTTCTTCCCCTTTCTTTTTTTTCCTACCTTCCTTCTCCTTCTCCTTACCTTTTTCCCTCTCCCCTCCTCTAGCCTTCGAAGAATTCTTTGACCTATTTGGTGGAGGTGGACGTGCGCTCCCACCCTTTGAAGTTGCTCTCGAGAGCTCATTAGCCAAGTTGGTAGCTCTTATTTGGCGAAGCTCTTCAGCCCGAGCAGCCGTTGTAATGGTAATCTTCTTCCTCTGGCCACCAAGGGTCAGGAATTCAATCAAATTAACGACGAGGGATTTTCTTTTCGCCATCTTTGAGATAACAACTATGTCCGAAGAATTTGTAGATGAAGAAAAAGATAAAGAAATTGTCTCTCTAGGAGAGGGTACCTCTGGCAAATGCGATAAAATGGAGGGCTAGGCAACAGTGACTTTCCTCTTAGCCCTAGTGAATAGGAGGACAATAGCCTTAGGCACTTCAACTTGTGCAGAAGCAGCGGCGACAACCCAAACTCCCGAAGTGTTCGGTCTGATGAAGCTCTTATAGGTAGGAATATACTTCAACAAGATGTGGGCTGCGCGGCCAAGACCCTTCTGCTTAGAGAGACCGTTGTGCGCTCACACCTTTTCAAGATCTTGAAGGTGCACGCTGAGTTGAGCTCTTTGAGATGTGTTGTTGGCGATGGCACCTGCATCGAAAAGAAAAAATCATAATATCACAAGAGATTAAGTTGGGCATAAATTCAAACATATGGCGATGAAGCTACTAGAGCTAAGGTCGTCTTTCTGAGGAATGGTAAAGATGTCTTGCTGTTCACCAGGACCTAACTCGAAGTTTTCAATCACATAGACAAAATCATCATCTATATCTTTACTAGACTCTTGTAGTTCGATCACAAGCTTTTCGGCAGCCCTCTTGGCTTTGAGGTAATAAGAGCCAGTCGAATATTAGACCATATTATAGCAGTTGAGTACACGATATCCCAGATACTAAGATTGGTACCTAGGATTTGGTTCAGCTCGACTACCCCCTTGATCACCTAAACACATTAGAGGACACTTGCATGGGGCTAAATCGGTGATGCCAAAGAGTTCGGCGAAGTAGGGGGTGAAGAGGGAACCAAACTCCCCTTCCCCTATGGCAACCAGTGGAAGGGGAAGTTTTTCCTAGTTCCCTTCACGCGAATCATCAAGATTAGCCAGAGTTATTCCAACATTGTTTGGAATTTGATATCGACACCGAAAAGTTTGCATAGCCTCGGGCGTCAAAACTAACTTTCTCAATTTACCTATTTTAGAAAAAAAAAGAGATGAGGGGAAGTAAAAAAGCAAGGCAAACTCGCCTCAAAGCAAAGAATAAAGCAATGAAAAGGAAAATGGGAAGCTTACAAGGGGGAATTAAACGAAGACGACGCCGAAAAATTAGTCTTCTTCGCCAGTTTCTGGGTTTGTCACCAGAAAATGCAGAGAGTTCTTTACAAAGTTTTGAGAATAGATATAGCGGTGGAAAAATAGCAAAGAGGTTCAAAATGGGTTTCTATACCCATCGTCTCAAACGTCACAGTCACAATTAATGCGTTGTACATTTGAAAAGACGCCTTGGATTAACAAGGCGACGCGTGCCCCCCAGGCTCCAATCCACGCCCTCCATGTCAACATTTAAGGGCTCAAGGGCTAGTTATCAAACAGAATGGAAGGCAAAGGAGTAGAGTATTTGAGACGATGACTGAATACCGAACTAATACCTTTCGAAGAGAGAAATACACAATGACTATTAATTATAACACACTTACCGAACGAAAGATAGTAAAAGCTTAAACCCTTCAACCTAGCTCTTCGACTAAAATGAAGAGTAGAGCTAGGGGCAATTGAAGGAGGGTTAATAATTGGGCTTAAAGCCCAATTATGATTAGTCGTTGTTCAGGCTATTATGGGTAACAACTCACGAATGAGTTCAACCCAGATAAGAAAATCAAACCTCAACGAACTGGAGGGCCCAACCTCTTACAAAATGGGCCTAGTTGCCCCAGAGGGGCAGGGCAGCCCGTGCTTGCTAGCCCAAATAAGGAGATAAGTCAGAAAAGAGCCTTAGGCGAGATAATCGCCCAAGAGCCTTTATCCCCACAACTTTCAGTTCGGGAAAGGGGGGAAAATGTCTCCTAAGGCGATTAGAAGTGCTCTAAGATAAGGAAAAATTCCCTGATTCTAAGGGAAGAGCAACAGAGTCACAAGAGGACTCAAAATATTCAGGTTATGACCACTATAAAAAGGTAGGCACTCCAAGCACCAAGGTACGCAATTCTAAACCCAATTCTTGTTTCGAATCCTCTCAAGAGAGAAGTTTACCTTGAACCTCGGAATGCTTCTATGTTAAACTTGGCCGAAAAGTACTAACAGTGTTCTTACCTTACAAGAGTTCGAAAAAAATACGAGCGACCACCAGCATGTTCGGTAATTGGAGTTCGGCTCTCTCATTCTGTTTGGGATCACTAAAATAAACCAATCGAGTTGGTTTTGATTATGCCAACGGTTTTCAACATGCATAAAAATAAACTATTTTAAATTGTTTAAAGAATTTATGAATAAAAAATAATTGTGAGTACTATGAAACTAAATCAAATTGAACCAATAAAGAGCAATTCGACATTGATTTACAATTGTAGTTCTAAGAATAAATAATTGTTACCCATTTATGCTTTAAGAAAATTAAAATGTATTTGGCTTACATTTTCTATTTATTTTTTCCTATTCTTTCTTTATAATATTTGACATTACATTTTATTTTTATTACTTGTTTTATAAGATTGGAAAGAAAAAATTCATATATATAAACTATGCCTTATTTTTTATCGCTTTGAATTTTATTATTTTTCTTATCGATTATTCATATTATATGAATTGTATAACATTATAAGTTTTGAGGAAAAGTTAAAAAGTTAAATTATAAAACAAAAACACAAAAAAAAGAGAGAGAAAAGAAAATAATTAACACTTTAAATTTTTTCTTCATATATAACACATGAAAAAACTACTATAAATATAACAAAATTAAGGAAGTGATGGACTCAATTTTCATATAATTGTTTAGAAGTTTAATTTCAACAAATGTACCATAGTAAATTGTTGTTACTAATTTAAAATTAAAATCTATTTAAATCAAACCGTCAACAAAAAAATTTAAACTAAATCATATGATTTAAAGAAATTTAAATCAAATTATAGATTTATTTTTCTAATGGTCTGTTTTGGATAGCGTTTAAGCCGTTTTTTTTAAAGAAAAAAAATCGAATTTTAAGCTATCGTGTTTGGTTTTTTTAAAAAAACTATTTTTTTTTTATCTTTTAATTTTAAAAAAAAGTCAATGCATATTTCAAACAACCTAACTTTTTTTAAATAAAATTACTATAATAACCTTATTTAAAAAGTCAATCCTACTCACCAAAATAAATGAAAAAGTGTTAATATTCTAAACACTATAACTTAAAAATTAAAAATAAGAACATTTTAGATATTTTAATAAAAAACAAAAAAACAAAAATAATACTACAAAAAATTATCCCAAACTACTACAAAAAAAAAATTATTCCAAATAATTTAATTTTTTTTATTTCACTTTTTTTAAAAAAAAATTAAACATCTTAAAAATTAAACTTTTTAATTTTAAACAGCACTAAGACCACTAGAGGCGGCAAGGCAAAAACTCAAACATAGTTTGGTTTTGGGTTTAATCTAATCAGAACCCATTGATTCTAAAGAGCCGAACGTATGATTGCCATTTGCCACACATAAAACCCCACAAAACACCAAAAAAAATGTTCAAATGATTGCACTTATAACACATCCAAACAAAACCCACAAATCTCTCCCTCTAGATACTCGTGAAAATCCGTCAACCAATAAAGGCCGGTCCACGTAGCCCTACAAATCTGGAACAACCAATCACTTTTTGCCATGTCATCAGATAAGAAGCTTTCCCATGACATCTTTGGCAGGTGCATGGGTCGCACACTTGGATAAAACCTCTCCAATCAGGATATCCGTGCTTGCCCGTCTGAAGGATTAGGTGCTTCCAGTTACCAAACTGCCCCCGTTTGGCCATTGAAATCACAGGAGTGCCTTAGTATTAATATGATTGCTAACCCCCACCCACTGGCTTAATGGGGTAAAAAAAAAATTTATCAAACATCAGGCTTTGTTTGACAATCTGTTTTAAGCTTGTTTTTTTATTTTAGGTTACTTTAAATTGAAAACGCAAAATATTCGTTTAGTAAGGGTATGAAGTGACTTTTAAGCCAAAAGTGCCTTTAACCTAAAAAATAAAAAATTTTGTTTAAAGTTATTATATTTTTAAAAAAATTATTTTTAGATAATTTATATTCAATATAGATTTTATTTGACATATTTTGTCGAGTAAATTTTTAAAATATAATTTTTATAAAAAATAAATGTGTATAATAAAAATTATGATATTTTTAAAAAATATAAAAAAATTATATAAAAAAACTAAAAGTTTTTGAGTTAAAAAATAAGGCTTTTTGACTTTTTTGTGCTTTAAACAAAATGAAAAAAAAAAGTTTTAAGCCGACTTTAAATCGGTTACCAAACGAAGCCTCAATATTAATACACTTTTAGAGGTTGATTCTATCACTTATACATATATCAATACACTATGCATACGGTAATTATCAATTTTCTATTATTATATAAGTTTGTTAAGCATAGCTCACAATACCGTGCATAATAAAAAAAATTGGTTAATAAAACTTAACTCTAATCAGTAAAAAATTATTTAAAAGAACAACAATTACATCGTAAATACGTAGAGTTTAGAGTTACTTTAATTAGACATAAATGGTAAATTTTCAACGATCGGAGTTTACACAGTTACTGTTGCATGAGTCGTTGTTAGTATTGTGCTATTTAATTATATATTTTAACTAACATAGAAAGTGGTAACATATATTTTAACTATATCATTTCTGAAGTGCATATCAAAAGGCAAATTAAAAATAGACCCCACAAAAAAGTTGTACCAAATTTTTATGAAAATTGAGAGAGAGAGAGAGAGAGACACAGAGAGTTGTACTAAATTTTTATGAATATTGAGAGAGAGAGATGTCGAGAGAATTCTTAATGTATAATTTTGATTGACAAACAAGTGAAAGATAAAAATTTTGAATTTATAATTGATTTTAATAACGATTTTAAATTACTGAGCTCCTTTAATTGGTTAGTATTTGATAAAATTATTATTAGTAGCTTATAAATTGTACCTTGTTGTAGAAGTTATTAATGTTTGGTAAAAATTATAATTTGTAGTTGAAATAGAAAGAAAATTATTATAAGTTGTAATAGAAATTGTGAGTATTTAAAAAAATTTATAACTTATAACTAAAATTAATAAAATAAAAAATTTAAATTTTAACAGTAACACTTTCAAACACCGAAATTTGCTCTATAAATGAGCCATATGCTACCTTTTAGAAAGCATCACCACATGCTTTACAACTATGGAATGGATGTGAAAATATCACTCTTAATATCACTTTCTTCAAGCAAACAAGCATTTAAAAAAAATAAGATTTATGGTCACAGAAAAAAAAATACCATGCCATTAAAATAAAAGAAAGGGGAGTTAAGGGTTAATAGAAAATAAATAACACTATCAATATCTCAAAAACAAAAATATTGTACCCCAATTATTCGAAATATAATATTTTTGTTATACTAATTATTTGTTGAAAGAGAAAAGAATACATATATCTCTGTACATTGAGCTGTCAGATCTAAAATTAATTCAATGTAGTGAAGGACACAACTGAAGCTCTAGAAATTTGTTTCACAAAAGTACTACTATTTAATCAAGTACATTAATATGTATATTTCGGCTAGTTTGATAACAGGATTGGATAAAAAGATTGAATTGTTAATTTATAGGATTCATAACATCACATTTGTTTTCATAAATATAGATCGAATTATTAGTCCGAATGGAAAGGTCATTATTGCTAATCCAATTCTATGGAATTAATTTTTCATTTTCCATTGTACCTTCTAACACAAATCTCATGTTAAGCAATATTTTTATTATAAAATTTTAATTTTAAAAATATTACATTAAGTGAATTTAACAAATTTTAAAATTTAATAAAAAATTTAAAAAAATAAAAATTAACTTATTAGCTTACTTAACTTAGTTTTTTTTAAATAGCTTATTAGCTTATTTAAAAAAATAAAAAACATATTTATTAGTTTTTTATTACAAAGGTAATCTTGAAAATTAACAAATATAATTGTATCTCACATTATTCAATCTCATTCAAAATAAACATGAGTTTGTATAATCCATTATACTATCCTATTCAAATCAAATACAAAAAAATTAATCTCACCTCATTTTTAATTCCACCTCACTATTAATCCAACTCAATTTACACTGATTAACAAATGAGATATTTACACATAATTTACAAGTATGTCAAGTATCCGATAGTTATACTAAAAAAATAGATATATCTAGTGTAAATGTTTAATATTACTGAAATTAGTAACTTATAAATTGTAATTTGTAGTGAAAATTGTGAATATTTAGTAAAAATTGTAATTTGTAATTAAAAAAAAAAAAAAAAATTGTAGATTGTAGCAGAAATTATAAATATTTAGAATAAATTATAACTTATAACTAAAATTAGTAAAAAAAAATTAAAAACGGTAACAGAAAATTTTGCCTAACACCAAAGTAGCTCCTAACAGAGAAAAATACATTCTTTAATTATATATTTAAAAATATATATAATTTTGTATAGTACAAATAAAATAATATATTTTTATATGTTTTAAAGGGAGCATACGTTCAGTAATTAAAAAATATAAAATATAAAAATAATACAAATATTTTTATTATAAATTATAATTTATAAATTACTAACAATAATTTTATCAAATTACGCCGTAATAAGTTGTGATTAGCATTTTCAACAGGTAATAACAAAGCACACAACGCGGGGGTATTTAAGGAAATGAACAATGTAAAACTAGTTGGACATTTGTACTGCTAACACACAAACACACACACACACAGGTCCACGCCGGGAACTGTTGAAGCCTTGCGTTGTCGCTTCTGTAACTTCTGTTCATCTCTCCTCAAATCAATCTCCTCCGTCCACGAGAGAAAGAGAGAGAGAGAGAGAGAGAGAGAGCGTGGGGTCTCTCTGGGTATTTCTACAGAATTCCCCGTTGAGATCTTTTCTTTTTATACTCTCGTGACTCACTGTGCACAAAACGATCCTCTCTCTCTCTCTCTCTCCTGTCTTTCCCTCTTTCTTTGCTCAGATATTATTACTTCCATTTCCCATATTGGATACTTATCCATTCTTAGATATTTCTCTTTTTCCCTTTGGATTTTGAATTTTTTTGGGTTAAGATTTCCTCTTTCAAGGTACTCTGTTTTTCTTGTACTTCACCCAAGAATTTTATATGTATGTCCACACACACACACCCAACTCCCTCATACAGCTCAAAACTACTATTTCTTGAAGATTTGATTTCTAGTTCCAAATCCATTTTTTGGATGAATTCAACATGAGTTTTTAAGGGGGTTTTTTTTTTTTTTTGACAAGGGTTCTGGTAGATTTTTACTCTAAAGTAGTGTTTTTAGTTTTTGGCTTCTTTCTAATTTCTTTTCTTTAATAAAAAACAATTTTGGTTTAGAAGAGTAATAGTTCTAGGGTTTAGGGTTTTGTACTTTTTCTTTAGGAAATCATTTGACCTGTTCAACTACAACCTCACAACCCCAGAATCTAGCATTTTCTTGGCAATACTGAATTGGGTCTTGGGGTTTTCTTTGAATCTTCATTACCAATTAGATTCAATTTGAATTGGGTTTTGAGAATCTTCTGGTTTTACAACGGTCAGATTGTCTGGGATTTGGGTTTTTCTCCATCCAATTTCAGATTTAATCATTGTTTTGATATCTCTTCTTTAGGATTCAAAGCTTTTAGCTCTTTCCTTCAAGGTTTCTTTGAGTCCATCACTTCATCTACAATGTCTTCGTGTTTAAGTGGAGGCAGCCGGGCTGCTTATGGATTCGACCTGGAAATAGTAAAATCTCTGTCATCTTCGACCATCACTTCTCACTCATCTTCTCCCTCTTCAACTCTCTCGGAATCCAGTAATTCCCCGCTCGCAATCTCCACCCGAAAGCCCCGAACTCCCCGGAAACGGCCCAACCAAATCTACAATGAGGCGGCGGCGCTTCTCTCCACCGCCTACCCCACTGTCTTCCCTGCCAAAAACCCCACAAAACCCTGCAAATTCACCAAACCACACGACGACACCGGTGACTCCTCGGCCGACTTGCTTCTTCCTTTTCGGGTATTTGACAACTCCGGCTTCTTGCTCCACCAACCGATCCCGGAAAAACAACCGGAGTTTCGAACCGAGCCGAGAGTGGTGAATTCTCGAGAAAATCCATGGCGGAAAAGCGATTTTCCAGTGAATTCTCTCGAATTTTCGTCTTCAAGCATCGACGCAGAATCGATGCTCGACGAGGAAATTGAGGAGGGAATCGACAGCATCATGGGGAATCTGAGTGTGAACAACAATAATGACTCGGTCCAAATCGGGACTCGGTCTGATCATCCAATGGGGTTGGGATTTGGCGGGACATTTGAATCGGGGATCGAGATGAGAATGGGTGGTGTTAGGGCCCTGAGACGGGTCGAGGAGGGGGATTGGTGGGATTTTCCCACCGTGGATGTCATTGACATCTCGCCCAAACTCAACAAAACTCCGACAGAGAAGAGCAAGAAGAAGAAGAAGAAAAAGATCGAAAAACTCGGGGAAATCAAGGGTTTGGAAGTAGCGCCAAATAAAGGAATTGATTCAATTCCCAAAAAAGAAGAAGAGAAGGAGGAAGAGAATTCAATTCGCAAATCCAATCCTCGGTTGCTCTTGAAATTGAACTACAATGATGTTGCGAATGCTTGGTCCGGCCGGGGTTCGCCGTTTTCCGACGAAGGTCAAGGCCGTGAGGACGAATCCTCCGGAAATGATCTCCATGTACGTTTCTCATCTCCCGCCGGGAAATCAAATTTGTTGGAAGTTTTAAAACCCTAGCTGTGTGGTACAAGTTCTGTTATTTTAGTTGAGTAGTAGTAGTAGTAAGTCAAGTTCTGGGACAATGCGCGTTTTAGTGTCTAACACGCGGTGTTTTATGGAATATTTTAGCATTTTAAGCTCTTGTTTGCTATTTTTTAAAAGTTGATTTTTTATTTAAAAATTATATTTTAAGTTAGGCTGTTTGGTATTTTTTTTTAAAAGTAATGCTATATTGATCATATTTTATGATTATATTTTGATACTACATGATGTGACACTTTATATATAGTGATTATATCATTTTATAGTTTTATCATTTATTTTTAAGCACTACACATTAAATGCTGTATTATTTGGTACTTAAATGTGGTCATCAAAATATAATTACTATTATTATTTTTTAAAAATTTATTAATTTTTTTGTTTTGTTTTTTTCATAAAAAAATTATACATATTCTAAACATTTTAATATTTTTTTTAATGAAATGAATATATTACTTTCAATTAAAAAGTTAAACTCTATTATAAAAAAAATAATAAAAAAATTATCTCACTTACTGCTCCCCGATATGTGAAACAAGAATTTTCTTTTTATGCCATTATTTTAAATTTTATAACTTAAAACCAAAGTTAATAGGCTGTTTGTCAAAATTACTATTAATAATTTTTAATTTTTTTAATTAATTTTAATTATAAATTATATTTTTTAAAATATTTATAATTTTTTATATAAATTATAACTATCTTTTTATTTCAATTATAAATTATAATATTTATTAAAACACTTACAATTTTTATTATAAATTACAATTTATGATGATAAATTTCTAATTTGAGCAATATTAAACACTACCAATGAATTGGACCAATTTACTACGGCTAACTCAGGATTAAAATTGATTAACTTTTAGTTTTAAGTGTTTAGATTATTTATAAAAAAATTAAATTAATTAAATATTATTAAATATTTAAGCAAATTATATTTATTTCAAGATAATAAACTCTATTATTTATCTAGACTTTACCCTGTTTAAGGTAAGTTTAGTTTGTTCAGTTACTTAAATATCTTTGATCAATTAATTTTTTATAAATAATTTACACATTAAGATTTACAAAATAATGATTTTTGATCATTAAAAAATGGGACTAAAATGCCCCGACTCATGATTAAATTGTCCAAGAACAAACATAAATATATTAGAACCAGTTTTTGCTGTCATTTCCAATAAAATAGTTTTCCATAATGCTTTTTTCAAAAAGAATAAATTTGTATTATATTTATGTTTAGCAAGAAAAATAAAAAAATCAAATTTTTTATTATTTAAAAACTGTAATACCTTGAGAAAAAAACTACAATAAAATTTTTCAATTTTTATTCATGAACAGATTTCCTAATTTTTAAAATAGAAAATATAAAATAAAAACGAGAATAAACCGCGGGTAGGGTTTGTTTTCACTACATTGATTTCCTATTCTTAGTGTGTGTTTGGCTTATTTTTTTTGACTTTTTGATTTTTTTTTTAAAAATAGATGTAAAAAGATATTTAAAAAAAAGTTATAATGGAAGGCTAAATAAATAGATTTTTTAAAAAGTTTTTAAAGCTAAAATAGTTTTAAAAAATTAGGCCAACCAGAGACTTCTATTATTTTATGAGTATTTACTCTAATTGACTACAATGGAGTGAAAAACAAAAGGGTGGTGATGGAGTTTGAGGTTTTGTTTGCGGTGCGGAGTACTGAATCATGACCTTTGTTCGATATTTGGGCAGGCAAGATTAGGTCAAATAGACTTGTTCTCGGAAAGCGGAGGCGTGAGAGAGGCCTGCGTGTTGCGCTACAAGGAGAAGCGTCGTACACGCCTGTTCTCTAAGAAGATCAGATATCAGGTCAGAAAAGTTAACGCTGATCGACGACCCAGAATGAAGGTAATGCCTTGACATGTTTTTTATACCCCTTTACTCCTAAATAAATAAGAATATTTTTTAAAAAATATTCTAAATTAAAAATATATAAAATTTAGATCAAAAAAAAGTTTTAGATAAAACGAGAACTTAACTAGTTTTTTTTAGTATTTTTATGATTTTTTTTATCTTTAGTGAATTTTTTAAAAAGTAATTTGAATTAATATAATTTTTAGTTCATTTCATCACAACCAGAAAAGTCAAAATATCTTAACTAGAAAATAAAAAAGAAGACCAAAAAACGACGAAGAAAACTCCAAAAAATAAAGCCATTGGGATTTTTAGCGGAAACGTAGGTTATTTAATAGCCAGGTTACCTAGTTTTTTTTTTGTGGATTCTTTTAACTTTGATTTGAATTTTTTATTCTTAAGATTTTGCTAATTGTAACAAAATTTTAAAAATTATATAATTTCACAAAAAAAAGGAAAAGTTTAGAATAAACAAGAAAAATTAATTTCAGCCAAAAAGTAATTTTTTTTACATTTAGTAAACTTTTTCAAACATTGATTATAACTTGTTTTACTTTTTAAATTTTAGTGGTTAAGAGAAATTAGAAATTAAATATTTTAATAATATATATGAAAACATTAAACCAAAAAAAAAAAAAAAGTTTTCTAATGTGTCAAAACAGAGAATTGCGCCGGTTGAATGATTGTCGATTGACTCAAATTGCAACTAATATAACTTTAGATGCTGAGAAGAACAAAACTTTAGCTAGGCCTCGTTCGGCAATCCGCTTAAGTTGGGTTTTTTATTTTTTGGTTTAAAGTTTAAAAAGTTAAAAGGTTTTGTTTGGCAATTCAAAGGCTTTTAGTCTTTTATCTTTTTTGCTTTTTTACATAAAAATATTTTATGTATTTTTTAGATTTTTATGTATTTTTTAGAAATATCATAATTTTTATTATTCACATCTATTTTTTTATAAAAAATTATATTTTTAAAATTTACTCGTCAAAATTTATCAAACAAAATTCATATTTATTATAAAATTATCTAAAAATAAATTCTATAAAAAATTATAACAATTTTAAACTACTTTTTTGGCTTATTATTTATTTGGCTTTACCAAATAAATTTTTTGCTTATTTAGTTTAAAGTGATTTTAAACAAAAAAAAATTTAACTTATAAAGCCAAGTCACCAAATGAGGCCATAATAAATTAATAATGAATGCAATAAATAAAATTCTCCAAATACTCCTATTCAAACATTCAAATTCTGGCAAAATGTTACAATATTTATTGTATTAGCCCTTAGTATACCATCTTTAATTTGGTATAGTTTATTAAAATATTAATTAAATAAGGTTGGTATGGTCATTTTATGTCCATTTTATGTCACTAATTGTATAATTTACATTGACACAAATACAATATAATAAAATTACTTCAAATGCCATATAAAGATAGATATATGAGTCTATGCTATGTCTTATACAATCTAATAAATTCTTTTCCGGTCATTACCAAATTTTTGGTAAATAAATCCTCAAAAAATCATATTTCCAAAAAATAACCAATCAACTTCAATTTTGCATTCTTTTATTTAATTTTGTACATTTTACTCACTTTTTTTTTCTAAATTTCTTGTCATTGGTGATGTTGCAGGGGCGGTTTGTTAGAAGTCCAAATTCTCCAATGAGTGAGGGAAGATGAAAGAGAGACAAGCTTTTGGGGATTCACAAACCACCCTTTTATTTCAGAGGAATAATTCTAGCTATTCTTCACATTATTTTTTATTTTTTTATTTTTGCTTAAATTATTGTTTTGTTTTTGCACAATCACATGGTCTACATGAGAAGATGGATAAAAGTCAAAGATCTTTTATTTTAAGAATTTTTTGCTTTATTATTGTATTATTTTCTATTTATGTTCCTATGAAATGACTTCCCTCCTCACTTCCAGCTGAATTCACTTCATCATAAAATTCTTATTAAAAAATATGATCAGCCGTAAATCACGAAATCTTCGCTTATAAATCACATAAGTCTATTATCAAAAATAAGAGTCTTGAGATATGCAAAATACCCACAAATATTAAAACTAAAAATGTACGTACGTTAAAGTCATAATAAATATTGATGGGTCATAACCAGTTTACTGAACAATAACCAATAATGTTCAAGTGATTTAAATGCCGACAAGTCATAAGTGTTGGGATACAAAAAGATATTTGGAATAATTGTGTAATATCAACAGAAAAGAGAAAAGGAGAAACGAGAAAAGGAGAAAAGTAAATGAAAGGTAAAGTTTTTCTTGATTTGTTGTTTACATACATGATAAGGGTGAACATAAGGTCTAATTATAGACTAAATCATACACCTCTAGGTACTTTTAGAATCCTCTAATGTATATTTATGACTTGTTTATATTTAAGTAAATATTATCTATACCATTAATGTCTTTTTATTTTCTACATACACTTCCTACATGATAATCTTATATGTACATACTTAATTTCTATAGATATTTTACTCTAGATATTTATTTTTACTTTCTACATAAATCTAGTAGATTTGAAATTACTTTTCCAACACCTCTTAATTTGTAATCTTCATGCTTTTCATGAAATTGGATTTCACATTTCTACATAATTTATGTCTGCATGCTACTCCATGGTATTTACGAACTCAAGTTGGATTTCACATTTATGTACAAAATTTCTGATAAAGTGATGTCGAAACTCAATGTGTTTTGTTCTACTATGAAAAATTGAATTTTTGCTCATAGCTATGGCTAACATATTATAACAATAAATAGTAGATCGACGTTCTTCCTTGTGTTCCATATCAGATAGAATTCTTATAAGTCAGACTACTACACATGCTGCATCCATAGCTGCAATATATTATGCTTCTACTGATAATAAAGCAATTGTCCTTTGCCTTTTAGAACACCATGATATAATTTTCTATCCAAGGCAAAATACATAACCTGGTGTGCTCTTTCGATCATCTATTAAACTTGCCTAATCACTATCAGTATAACTAATAAATTTATTGTCATTCTCTTTTTCATACTTGATGTCGAGTTTTTTCGTCCCTTGAAGAAACGAAGAATCCGTTTGCCTCTTGCATAGTATAGCTTGATCGACTAGTGCATGAATCTAGATATAAGATTCACAGAGTATACAATATTTGGCTTGGTATTTGTCAAATAATTTAGTGAACCTACAAGTCTCCGATAGGTTGTAACTGAAGGGATCGAAATCCCAAGAAATATTGATGGTGCATACGAATCGAATCAAAAATAAAATGTAAAAATGCAATATGGAAAAGAACCAGATATTTAAATTTCAAAGTTGAGACCCGATACACCCACAATATATACAGCTATACTTGCGAGATCCATTTAATTTGATCTCGTATTCAGCACTTGAACTTGAATCTAAAGATCAACACGATGAACCCGCAGTCTTTTCTCCAACTTAGATCTTCTTCCATATTTTCAAACTGAAACACAAATTAAGGGTGGGTTTAGATTAGGGATGTACATGGGTCGGTTTGGTTCGATTTCGCACTAAATTTAGGACCAAATTAATTTTTATTAGTTTTAATTTTTTGAACTCAAAACCAATCCAATCATATTGTAGAACCAAACCAATAAAAATCAGGTTGGTTTGGTTGGAACCACGATTCCATAAATTTTAAAAATTACTTTGTGCGCATGAAAAAAATCACTATGTAGAAGTTTTAAATTTTTGAAATGAATAATAAATAAAAGTTAAGACTTATACATTATAATAAAAATATGAAATAAAAGTTTAAATAATTATTTTATAATCTATTTAGTAAAAGAAATAAGAAATATCTAATAAAAAAATTCATAAAAATAAATGACATATAATAAATAAATAAAAATTAATAATAATTATCTAATTTAATGACTATTTGTTTCTAATTTGTAAAGGTAAAAAAAATTTTCTATATGAATCTCACAATAATAATATATGTAATATAATGGTTATATATATATATCTATATATATATATTCAATTTTCGGGTTGGTTCGGATTAATCACAGACTAATCTATATATATATTCAATTTTCGGGTTGGTTCGGGTTAATCCTAGACTAATCTAGGAACCGAACCAATATTATCGGTTTGCCTTTTTAGGAACCCAGAACCAAACCAATTACTTATAAAAATCGAATTAACCCAATCCATACAGATCAGATTTGTTCGAATTTTGGGTTTTTCGGGTCTCTTGTGCACTCCTAGTTTAGATCCTTCGTATTCCAAAACTCCATGTAGCTACATTTTCTCTCTGGTTTTCACAAGACGCGAAAATCCTAGAATATGAGAAACGGTATGTATCTCACGTGTTATCTAGTGGCCAGGGTTTATGACGGTGTATAAAAGGGCAACAGTAGAGACCTAAGGAATAAATAAGTTACGAATTTCTAATATCATTAGAAAAACTCACTTAAATCCAGAAGTAATTTTCTAAAACATAAATTACAATTCATACAACTAAAAAAATTGTAATTGCACCTTATTCACGAAATTGAATTTTTGAGCTCATGTTGCTAATGCTTATTATTATTCTCTATACGTTAATATTACAATTACCCGTCGATTAAATTAGATTACTGACAATTATATGTAATCGACCTCTTTTATAATTTCTTAAAACCTTCCGCTTAACATATTTGATATGTCGGATTATAAAGTTCACTTGCAAGATTTTACATAATTGAAACTTATAAACTTTCTCAAATGGGTATCATCAATCCCTATTCAGGATGTAGATTTTGTCAATAATTAATATCCACCGCATACGGAATTCTCTTATCCAACTCACCGAAATTATTGATCCGTATAAGATTACACCCTTTTAATGAATCAAAATAACAAACACTAAATATACGTGTCTAATAATTTTTTTAAGAGTAAGAGCATATGCACTCATAATAATCATATGGTGTAAATTATTTTATATAGTCAGTAGAAAAATAATTACCTCAACGTGGTCTTATTCAATACATACAAAATGTACTAACACACTGAGTTGGAACAATAGTTAGAACTATTACTGTTCTCCATGATCAAGATCTAAAACACTGTATTACAGTCCTATCGATGGTGTGCTCAATTTCATCTAAGCTTGTGAGCTAAAAACTTATATTCTACAAGAATCGATAATTTGGTCTTCCGTGTATAAGGCAAACTTTACACATCAGATTAACTACTATGCAAAATAAAAGATACACATGCACAATATTAAATGGACAATGAAACGCATACATTGCTTATACAAATTCTCATTAAAAAGAAAAAATAGATTTTATTTGTGAGACTCAATTTTGTTTTAATTAATCTAATTAAATGTTTATAGAATTATTTACATGTGTGATGTTATTATTTAACAAGTGTACATTTCACATACACATATTGTCAGTGAGATTGGTAACTTTTAAACAAATTTTGTTGGACCTACCAGTGTGCGCGGAGATTCGAGAAATTTAATTCGGAGATAATTTTAAAATTTCATAATTTTTGAAAAAAAAATTTTTTGAATTAATATAAATTTAAAAATAGTAATTTCAATAATAAAAATGCATGTATGTGTGCTAAAAATGCATCATAGGTGCGTGGGGAGACTTTGGCATGCATGGGAATAATGGGGTGGGATAGTGTGCCAAGCTTCTCCAACAAGATTCTCCCCCCTCCCATTACCCTCTCTCTCTCTCTCTCCATTAAAGACTTGAAGCTTCCTCTCTTCCTTTTCATTTTTAGAGCTCTTGCACTTGGAGTTGGACAGAGCCACAAGAAGCAAAATTGTTCTACTCGATGAGACCTACACATCCAACCGAGTGAAATTTGGTTTTAACGAGTTTAGGTCTTTCAGAGGTAGTCAAATTTTGAGTTTTTAACTCTTCGAGGTAGGATTTTAAACCCTCCTATGGACTCTTGTAATGAATGTATAGAAGGTTTTTTTTCCCATTAAAATACCATGAGACTTGTTTAAAGTATGAAAAACCCTAGTTTTGATGAGGGATATGAAAAATACTTTTGGATGAAAGCATGAGATTAGATATGTGATTGTTGTGTATAAAATTAAAATGAGTTTTGATTTTGATTTGAGTTGTTGATATGTGTTGGTTCTAAATCCTTGAAATAGAGGTTATACACACGTGGTTGGTTTTTTTATTAATTAATGGTTTAGTGAATGTACAAGAGAAATGTGATATGAATAATGTGGGTTTGAATAACTTCTCGATGAAAGACCAAAAACTTGCAAAAGATTGGATGCCCTACCCCTTGATCAATCCCGTAAAAGAGTGTAGGAGTGCCCTACCATTCGGTTTATCCATAAAAGTATGCAATTGTGTGAAAAATTATAAAACCTATATAATGAGTTGCCTACCGGTTCCTTAAGGCGGCCCGATAGTGAGGGCAACTTATAAGAGTTTATAATTGTCAATTATTGTTTTTTGTGACAAGTTGGTGCTTAACTAAACCCGTATTTAAAATGGTGAGTGTTGGTATTTTGTTTAATCAAATTCTTGGTGATTCCCAAAATTGTGAAGATTTTGAATAAAATGGTTATTTGGGACTTATGAGAAAACTATTTCTTTCAATAAATTTGTTTTAGTTGATGTTGTATACCCTTGCCTATTACATAGCATGCATCCATCCATATCTTGTTTTAAATTTCTATTGAATTTTGGCTCACATTGTTTAAAATAAATGTTTTTAGGTATTGGAGATGGTTCTATGGCTTAAAGATGAGAAAGACTTGTGTTTTTTGGTTTTGAACCATGTAAAGTTTGGTTTCGTAATGTTTTGTAATTAAGTTTTGAATCTTGGATCATGTAAAGCATAATATAATGTTTTATACTTGAAAGACTAAGTGTTCTAAGGCCCTAAGGCTGGTTGAATGGATGTTGTTGGGTGTATCTTCTAGAGGAGAGTTTTGGTTACATTTTCATAAAATTCTTATGCTTTTGGATGAGTTGGGGTGATTTGATCATTTGGTTGATGGTAGAAGATTTTTTTCTTATCAATTTTAGATTTATAAAGGCTTTTGTTTTCACCCTTTACACAAAAATATGATTAGTTTTGTGTTGGAGCTTTAAAATTGCTTGAAAAAAAAAGAGTCTCAGACCAATCGAGCAATCTAAGAGCTGTCTTTGTGGGTTCTCAGTTTCTCTGTTGCAGTTTCAAGACGCTACGAGCCGCAACAGACTGATCGAGCGGTCTGTCTGTGTAGCCTTTTTTTGTTGCCTTGAAATTTTGTTCCCGTTTGAAACTGATATATCTCCTTCTTCTTTAAACCTTTTTAGGTCAATCTTTTCTTCAAATTGAAGTCCCGGAGGTCTTCTTTTCAAATATTTTATCCTTACATTAAAGTTTTTTTTTTGATAAAAAAGGGTGTTTGGCTTGAAAAGTTGATGATGTTTTAATTTTTCCAAAACTTTTCTTTTTACCTTTTCTTCTGGTTTATCTTGTTGGGGTTTGAGCTGTGACATTATTAAAATAAAATCAAATACAAAAAATTCAAAATATAATTTTTAGTATACAACCTTAACAGTAGCATTAACCTTTTTTATTCATCATTCAGCTGCAAATTCTTATTTGAAGATAGAGGAATAGAGACTGGCTTGCAATTAGTTATTTCTAATTTTTTTCGGTAAATCTTCAAGATATTTTTCATGATATATAAATATTTTTCCCATGGATTGCCTTACTTGAATGCCAAGAAAATATTTCATAAAGCCAAGATTGGTCATCTCATATTCTATCATCATTGCTCTTTTAAATTCCTCGACTATTGATGGATTAGTGCCCGTATAGATCAAATTATCAACATATAGGCAAACAATGTGAAAATCTTGCGCACCTCTTTTCTTGACGTATAATGACGATTCACTTTGACTTTTTTGAAATCTATTTTAACAAAAATATTTGTCAATTTTACTATTCCAGGCTCAAGGTGCTTGTTTCAAGCCATATAGTGCCTTCTGAAGTCGATAAATCTTTTTTTCTTTTTCCTTGACCATATAGTCACGTGGTTGCTCCACATATACCTCATCTTGAAAGTTCTCCATTAAGAAAAGATGATTTTACATCTAACTGATATAGTGGAAGCTCATATTGTGAAGCCAAAGTAAGAACAGTTTTTAACGTTTGCATTCGACCAACTAGAGAAAACATTTCGTTGAAGTCTACTCCTGGTTACTATAAGTAGCCTTTTGCAACTAAACGGGCCTTATGCTTTTGAATTAATCAATCTTCTTTGTATTTTGACCCTCAACACCCTTATAACAGCCTTCATGTAGCCATACAAAGTTATCAGAGTAGCTCTGCCCCAATCAAAGAAAATGACCCGATCTAGGTGATGAAGAGCTCCCAAATAATGCAAATGAACTATGTTCTCCCTGTTCGCAAATAGAGAGACACTAAAGATCTATATCAAAAGGCCTGTGCAACCCACTCATGGTAACGAGGCTCAGTATACTGAAAATGGTGGAAGTAATTGTAAAACCAAGTATACCGAACTTAGCCTCTATCCATCTGTGTGGGGACGGTCCCGAGAAAATCAGTCATAGCCTCAGGAGAGCGATGCACATTTAAGTCAAATGGGACCGAATTCCCGTCAACTCAGATGTCGGTGATCATAGCAAAGTCCAAATGGGTAACTGTCGCCTTGAAGGTAGAAAAATAAAAGGTATTGGTGGTATCCAACCACCTCTCAGCAAGCACAGTCATTTGGACTCGATCATTACTTGTGTCTGCTGGAAGCAAACTATTAAGATCATTGATTTTGTAAACGATTTTTTGATAAAATAAAACTGGATGGACAATTGCCGAAACTTGTTTCAAATAAATTTTTTGATGTCGAACGATCAAAAATAAAACTCGTGCCACCACAGTTAATTCAGATGAATACCTTTTGGTCGATTCTCCAACTACAATTTTTGATTCCCAAGTTAAAGTTCCTATCAAACCTTCTACTGTATTCCCGATGCGATTCTTGAACATAGTGTGGGCTACAATCTTTTGAGAATTTGTACAGGCAGAACCTGGTCACCCTTAGTCATAAAAGACGAGCTGTGAATTTGGTTCAGTCTACCCGCATATTTATAGGGCAACAGCAAGGACCTGTGAAGTAATTATAACATAGACTTCTAGTGTAACCCAAATATGTATATAACGATTTTCGTAATTATGCAAACCTCTCAATGGTATCTGTAATTATGAAAATCTTGCAATGGTTTCTGCAATTTTCATAAAATACTATATTACAATTCACACCACTAAAAATTGTAACTGCACTCTAAGTCATAATCTCAAGACCAACTTGCATTGAGTTCTTATTATTAAATGCTTATCTCATTTTTCCACGTTAAGATTTTTGATACACGTCAATTAAATTTAATAACTGACAATTTAATTTAATCGGCAGCTTAAAAATTTCTTAAGCCCTTCTGTTTTACTTATTCGACAGCCGAATAATCAAATCCACCTGCAGAGTTTAACCCGGTCAAAACTTATAAACTTTCTCAAAGGGGTATCATCAATCTCGATTTATCGAAACGTGAATTCCGTCAATAATTAATATTCGCCATATAATTAATATCGCTATCTAACTCACCAAGAATATAAACCTATATAAGATCGCACCATCTAATGAATCAAAACAACGAATATTAAATATACGCAAATAATTAATTACTTTAAGATTAAGAGTATAAGTACTCTCATAATAATCTTATGGTGTAAATTAATTTATATAATCAGTATAAAATTAATTACCCCAATGTGTCACGTTCAATACACACAAAGTATACTAGCACAGGGAGTCGGAACAATAAACGACGCTATTATTTGCTCTCCATAATCAAGGTAGACCTACTAAAATTCTGTACTACAGTCATATTGATGGTATGTCCATTTTTATCTAAACTGTGAACAAAAACTTATATTTTACAAGAACATATAATCTGGTCTTCTATATGCAAATCGTCCTCTATACAGCAGATTAAATACTATTAGAATAAAGGACATACATGCATAATATAACATTAAAAAAATAATATTGCATGCATTACTCATTAAGATTCTCATAAAATGAAAAACTAATTTTATTAAAAATAAAATTAAATACTAAAATCAAAACAAAAATCATAGTTTTCAGTATACAACCATAACAAATCCCCCACTTATACTCAAAATCATGCTGCCATACATCTGACTACCATGCCCTCTACATGACTATCAAAAGTCTTAGTCGTTAAGCTCTTTGTAAAAAGATCTGCAAAGTTGTCTCCTGATACAATTTTAGTCACAACAACATCACTCATCTGTACAATTTTAAGTATCAGGTGATACTTACGCTCAATGTGCTTTTTTTTCTTATGGATTCTTAGTTCCTTCGAGTTTGTAACTGCTCCGCTATTATCACAATAAAGTATAATAACTGACTGAACTAAAGGGGCCACATCTAGATCCAACAGGAAGTTTTTGAGCTAAATGGCCTCCTTAACTGCTTTAGAAGCTGCCATATACTCGTCCTCTATGGTAGAATTAGCATTGCAAAAATGCTTGATATTCCTCCAACTAATAGCTTCACCTCTTAAGGTAAACACATATCTTGAGGTAGACTTACAAGAATCTTTGTCAGATTAAAAATCTGAGTCTGTGTACCCTAAATGTACTAAACTGTCTTTCTGGTAAATCAACTTATAATTTTTAATTCCTTTCAGGTATTTGATTATATTCTTTACTATAGTCCAATGCTCCTATCCTGGGTTAGACTGATATCTGCTAACCATGCCAACAGTTCTACAAGTTTTCGGACCTGATTGGAATACATTGAAAGGGATAAAATCCATGGACCTGATTGGAAGACATTCGAATAGTTCTACAAGTTCTCTTGTAGAAGGTATTGACTTAGAAGGTACCAAGTCCAGAATATAGGCCGTTGTCTCTAATGCGAGTCCTCAAAATGAATTAGGTAAACCTGAATAACTCACCATGGACCTTACCATCTCTAGAAGAGTCATATTCCTTCTTTCTATTACACTATTCTGCTGTGGAGTGCCCGGTGCAGTCAACTGAGATATAATTTCTTTTGATGACAGGTAATCCCTAATCTCTCTAAAGAGGTACTCTCTCACATTGTCAAATCGTAGTGATTTAATACTTTTATGTAGACGCTTCTCCGCCTCCTTCTTTAATTTTTTGAAATTTTCAAAGTATTCAGCTTTCGGTGCATCAGGTAAATGTATATATACTTTGAATAGTCATCAATGAAACTGAAGAAGTACTCAAAGTTACCTCTAGCCTAGATTGCCATAGGACTACACACATCAAACTGAACTAGTTCTAACAATTCTTTAGCTCTATAGCTTTTGGCCGAAAATAGCTTCTTGTCATCTTACCCTCTAAGCAGAATTCATAGACTAAAAGTGCTTCCACTTCTAATAAACTCAAAGGTCCATCTTTCTACCAGTCTATTTATCATTTTTAGATTAATATGACCCAAGCGTAAGTGTTAAAAAAACGTTTGGTTCATTATAGAATGAAACTTTCTCTTATATGGTAAGTTAGATATGTTATTCAATTCAGTTAATTAGAGTGTAGGAGAGATAGAAGATACGACATACAAATCATCTACCAATGTATTTATTTTTCTTAACAACTATAGAGTCATTAAATGAACAGAATATTTATCCTTTATTAAACTAAAAATCAAAATTAAAATTTTTTTAATCAAAAATATATAAAGACAATCTTTTAGAAGTAAAATCCTATTTCTATTAAAACTGAGAGTGACATCTCTTACGCAATTGTTGCCACCCTTGTATTATTACCCATATGCAGGTACATTTTTCCATCACTAAACTGCCTAATTTTTTAGAACCCCTGCAAAGAATTGTAGACATGATTAGTGGCTCGTGTATCTACACACTAGATACCAGTAAATAAAATCGTTAAATATGTTTCAACAACCAGTGAACAAAATTTACCTTGATTATTTATCTTGTTGAGATAAACTGGATATTGCTTTTTTCAGTGCTGTGTCTGGTTGCAATGAAAGCATCTGTCTTTCGACTTTTTCACACCAGTGCGTAGTCCACTAACTACCCTAGAAACTGTGCCACCTTATTTCTAAACATTTTTCTTCTTCAAGCCTTTCGGCCTAGAGGAAGAACCCTTTTAAGAAATAAACACATTTTCTGGTATTAAAGGAATACCTTTGGTAATTAAAACTATATTTAAATTACTTTTTCAGTCAACGAAATTCGTTCCAATTAGTTTATTTTCTTTGAGTATTGACGCGAATGAATTGAAAGCCCATTTTAATTGTAACGACCCGAGCTTTCGAGAATTTTTTTTAATAAATCAAATATTACTTAATAAATATAATAATAAATAAAAATCAATTATTTTGTCGTATTCTTGACAATCAATGGTTTTGTTTTTCAATCAGTAAGATCTAAACCTGCATTTATTTTTGTTGATCGTTACGAATAATATTCGATTATTCCGGCGTTCAATTTTCTTCTTGTTCTCCAACCGTTCTTTGTTTTTTTTTTTTGTAAAAAAAGAGATGAGTATAAGCATATGAATTTGTATGATTAACAAAGAGTGTAAACCATTCGTCTCAAACGGAAGCCGTTATCGTCGTGTCGTCGTAGAAAACCAAAAAATATAACTGAAATCACTAGTTTAGCAATGCATCGGTATTTATTCTTTTCTTTTGATTTTAGTTTCAATTATTTACTATATTTTAATATGTATGATGAATATTCTGATATTAAAGGTTTGCTTTTAATATAAACCATTAATCGAAAATCAAAAAGAAAAAATAACCGAATCACTTGTTACGCCGGTTCAATATTTAATTATTTTGATGAATTCTACGATTTTTTAGTTGCAAAATTTTTTGAATATTTTTTTAATAAATATTCTGAATTTAAGAGGGTTCACTCCAAAAAAATAAAAATAATAATAATTAATTAATTAGTCAAACTTTAATCGGGTTGCTCATATTTAAAAAACAAACAAACAAACGGCATAAACAGATGTTTTAAAGACGAACCTTATTATTAATAAAAAGTTTTTTTTTTTTCCAAGATGGTTTTAAGAAATACTAGTTTGTATTTCTAATATTGAAATAAATAAGTTAAAACTAAGAAAAATTGACAAAAACTGAGATATTACAAGCTGCCAAAGCTGAACCACGCGAACAAATTTCTGGTTTTTGGTTTGTGTTTTGTTTCGTTAAACCTTATATGGTTTAATTAAAAAGGGGTTAAATCATCACCTTAAGATTATTCTAAAGTAACAAAAAGTTGATTGATAAAAAGAAAAAAAATTACTAAGTTAAAGAAAAAGGGTTATATAAATACAAAACTCAGATTCAAAATGACACTTGACACATTTTGTTTGATTATAAAATTATTTATTTATCAATTCATGCATGTTTAGATATCTCATATTTTTATTAGTGATCGCATGTTAAGTTGTCATTTGTTGTTAAAGCATGATTCGTATCGCATGTTGATTATCAATTTTAGCATGATTTTAACTATTGGGAATGTGTTCATCGGGAGGGTTGCATAAATAAATTTCGCATGCTAAAAATCATAATGAGGTTAATTACGAGAAGTTAGTTGTAAGTCGTGGTCATTGAGGTGATGGATATTATCAAGGTGCACCCGCCGTAGGCTGGGCCGGTGTTCGAATCTTGATGATATCTGGTGGAGTTTAGGTTTTGATAAGTTACCTGGCAGACACCCGCCGTAGGCTGGGCCGGTGTACATTTTAGGATAACTTATCAAGCAAACACAGATGCGTTCTCGGTTGTAATTCCAGGATGATTAGAAACAGACCGTAGGCTGGGTCTTGTTATTATTCTAGGATATCATCTGGCTGGAACCATAGAAACTTCTCGTGTATTAGATTTGATGATGATGATGTTGAGGATGATGAGGAGGATGTGTTTGGGTAGTGTTTTAGGATAATTCTAGTTTGAGTTATTAGTAATTAATTAAATCATGATGCATTTTGGTATGTATGTTGTTCATTTGTTACTACCTGTTGATGTGATTAGCTATCGATGCATACTTTATTTGTGATGAGTTTACTAAGTTCTTCAAACTTATAGCTTCATTTTATGTTGCCCTGGTAATTCAAATACCAGGTTATGAAATGCAGGATGATGTCGTAGAGGAAAACATACAAGAACAGATAGAGCCATGGTTCATGTAAACATAGACACCAGAGTCTTTATTATAAGCATTTTTTGTTTTTAATTTTTTTTAATTTTTCGCTACATGAACAATGATGTAATAAAATTTTTGGCTTAATTTTTATTTTTTGAGAAATATTAGAATAAGAATTTGCCTTTCTGTTGCTTAGTATTTTATTTTTCGCTCTAGATGAATCCAAAATTTTTGGATCGTCACATTAATCCTGAGAATTACATAATTAAAAATAACCGTCAATTATGGCGAACAAAATTTTAAATTTATTTTAATTTGATTTTCTCTACCATTAAAAAAATTCACCAGTAGCTTGGTACCCTGTGAATAGCATGCCTCAATGGGAGGATGTCTACTATCCAACGTTTGCCCAGACAGACCAATTTCTATTAATTTTACTATCTAGGTAATTGACCCTACCAAGCAAAATTAAATAACTGACATAGTTTCGGTTTAAAAAATAATAGTAGTGACTCAGATGGAGATAATACTAATTATTAACAGCTAAATGTTAACCACCCCACCTAATCCCAAATCGATCGCTTCGCAATGAATCTTTTATATGGAGAAGTGATCCGCATTAACAATTATATAGAATTATCCCTGAAGTATGTATGTACTTGCGATACCGCAATTAATTTGTCCGATGGGAATGAAGGCCTTATTGCCAACACGCAAAATTTATTTATTGCTTACAAACTGGTGATGGAGACCGTAGGATTTATTTGTGAGTAAATTTTTTCTTCCACTTAGATTTTTAAAATATTTTTTAGGGTTATAAAAATCTATTTAATTAAAATAAATTTATTAATTTTAAAAATCACACGATCTAAAAGAGTCAAAAACTACTTTATGTGTACATTATTCTAAAGATTCCAGTTCGCAAAACCATCTTTTCGTGTTTTAATAGGTAACAAATAAAATTAGATGAACACATAGTTTTTTCTTTATCTTTTCAGCTAAGTTAGTAATTAAAAGCATTCAATTATTTTATTTTACGTTACACATTTTTTGAAAATAATAATTTATTTAGATTAAATATTTTTTATTTAATTAATTAAAAATTCAAAATAAATTTTTACGCTTTTTCAAGATATCCAGTTTAATAAAAAAATAATCTTAAACGTGTTATTTTGTAAAAAATAAAAATCTAAAAAAAATTATTTTTATTTTTCTTTACAAAATTTTAATTAAAATCGAATTTTTCGAATTAATTAAATTAACATAAATAAATAAAACAGATATACATCATCCACGCAGTTTAAAAGAATATAAATGCAAGATATGTATATATCCTAATTTTATGATCGAATAGAAATTCTAATAAATTTCAGTCTCTTGTTCAAAGATAAGCTGTAATATTCAATTCTTTTTTGAATCAGCTTTCTGTATCTAGATTGCATAAGAACTCTTTCGATTTGCAGTGATATACAAATATATCACATCACGATCAAGACATATTAGAAAACACGATCAAAATAGCCCCAGATGAGCCACCACCACCGTCGGCCATCTTGGTGTCGTCGGCGCCGCCGTTGCCACCACTTTAGGTGGCTTTTGCCACCACTCTCGAACTTTGTTCTCGACACTATCTTTTTTTTTTTGAAAAATAGATCTCAAAAAATCCTATTTTTCTGTAAAAATTCTAGTTAGAAAAAAGCTCAAAAAATAGCTTTTGATGGCAGCCAAACAGCCTAGTATCGCCGCCCCTATGCCGCCACCCGTTTGGGTTTTTCCAGTGGTATTTTTAGCTCCCATTTATTTATTTTTTTAAAATAGCACTAATATTCAGCAACATGTTGCTTCAAATAACACCTCGAAAACGGTCCCGAACAAGCTCCGAAAAAAGTCCCGAAGGGCCGCCGCCCATGGCCGCCTATTATGCGGCTGTTTTTCCTTTGATTTTTTTTTCAGTTTTTAACCACTGTTATCCAGCACTGTGTAATGTTATTTTATGCCTAAAAAATTGGTAAAAAAATAGCCCCAAAATATCATCAAAATCGGCCCCAAACCGCCGCCGGTGGTGGCTGTTTTTATTTATTTTTTCTAGCTATTTTGGAACTTATTTTGCTGTAATTTTTAATGCATAAAACCTGTAAGAACTTACCAGAAAAAATTGTTTAAAAATCGTTGAAAAAATCACCGCGATCCGTGGCCTGAAACACCCGAAAGCACCGCCAGTACTGCCACCTGTTCTTAAATATTCTAAACAATATTTTTAAAAAAAACTTTTTACATCGAAAACCTATATCCCGTTGGCCCACATTCGATTTAAAAAACTTAAACTATCACGATCAACTCTCGTAATTAAAAAAATAATTAAATCATCATCCAAACCATTCGATCAACTATGAAAATAACAATGATCATAAAATCAAAATAAGAACGCCTGCAAAACAAAGTTAGCAAAGTTCTAAATCCATCCGGCAAATCGATAAATCATAAACGAAAAACAAAATAATTCTGATGCCAATTGTTGGAGGCAAACTATCAATATCATTAATTTTGTAAATGATTTTTTGATAAAATAAAACTGAATGGGCAATAGCTGAAACAGACTCCGAATAACAATTTTGATGTCGAACGATCAAAAATAAAATTCGTGCCACCACAGTTAATTGAGATGAATACCTTTTTGGTCGATTCTCCAACTACAATTTTTGATTCTCAAGTTGAAGCTTCTATCAAACTTTCTACTGTATTTCTGATGTAATTCTCGAACATAGTGTGGGCTACGATCCTTCGAAAACTTGCACTGGCAGAACCTGGTTAACCTTAATCTTGAAAGACGAGTTATGAATTTGGTTCAGCCTACCGGCATATTTATAGGGCTACAGCAGGGACATGTAGAGTAATTATGACGTAGGCTTCTAGTGTAACCTAGATATGTATCCAGTGATTTTCACAATTATGCAAACTTCTCAGTGGTATCTGTAATTATGAAAACTTTACAGCAATTTTTATAATTTTTATAAAATACTAAATTACAATTCACATGACTAAATAACTGTAAGTGCACTCTAAGTCATAATCTCAAGATCAACTTGCATTGAGCTCCTGTTATTAAATGCTTAACTCACTCTCCACGTTAAGATTTTTGATACCCACTAATTAAATTTAATTATTAACAATTTAATTTAATCGATATCTTAAAAATTTCTTAATCCCTTCCGGTTAACTTATTTGACCGCCAGATAATCAAATCCACTTGCAAGGTTTGATCCAGTCAAAATTTATAAACTTTCTTAAGGGGGTATTATCAATCCCAATTTATCGAGACATGAATTCTATCAATAATTAATATTTATCATATAATTAATATCGTTATCTAACTCACCGAGAATATAGCCTCACATAAGATCGCACCCTCTAATAAATTAAAACAACGAGTATTAAATATACATAAATAAATAATTATTTCAGGATTAAGAGTATAAGGACTCTCATACAAATCTTGGGGTATAAATTAATTTATATAGTCAGTATAAAATTAATTACCCCAATGTGTCTCATTCAATACACACAAATTGTACTAGCACAGAGAGTCGAAACAATAGACGATATTATTATCTATTCCGCATAACCAAGACAGGCCTACTAAAACTTTGTATTATAGCGTACCGATTATATGTCCATTTCTATCTAAGCTGTTAACAAAAAATTATATTCTGCAAGAACCTATAATCTAATTTTTTGTGTGCAAGCTGTACTCTATATACCAGATTAAATACTATATAGATAAAATACATCCATGCATAACATAACATTAAAAAAATGATATTACATGCATTGTTCATTAAAATTCTTATAAAATAGAAAATTAATTTTGTTAAAAATAAAATTAAATACTAAAATTAAAATTAAAATTATGGTTTTCAATATACAATCCTAATATTGTCACCCAACAATGGTATAAAACAGCTATAGCCTGCTCCATCAACGTAGGCCTGACTCTAGGCAATAAGGGCCTAACACCACTCTAGAGCACTGGCAAAGACCCCAAAGCCTTGAATATACTCACCAGCCTGCAAAGGTAACAAAATCTTTCAAAATTGATAGATAGATGCATAGAAAGGAATAGTCAAGCCCTAGTGATCTAGGCACTTGTTTCAAATCCTAGTCATATAGGAAGCGTTGTCTATGTCTTAAGTCCATGAGACGTGTCATAGTTTCTTCAAGGCCTAGTTTTTAGGCACCTTGTTTAAGCCCTAGTGATCTAGGCACGTGTTTCAAATCCTAGTCACATGTGAAGCGTTGTCTAAGTCTTAAGTCCGTGAGACGTGTCTTAGATTCTTTTAACTCGTTCAAGCCCTAGTGGTCTAGGCACCTGTTTCAAATCCTAAACAATGTGAAGCGTTGTCTAGGTCCTAAGTCCGTGAGATGTATCTTAGGTTCTTTAAAGCCCTAGTTTCTAGGCACCCCGTTCAAGCCTTAGTGATCTAGGCACCTGTTTCAAATCTTAGTCATACGCGAAGCGTTGTCTAGATCCTAAGTTCGTGAGACATGTCTTAGGTACTTCATGTTAGGGTTGTATATTAAAAACTATGATTTTTAATTTTAGTGTTTATTTTTATTTATTAATAAAATTAATTTTTTTATTTTATGAGAATTTTAATGAGCAATATATGCGTTTCATTATTTATTAAATGTTATGCATATGTGCCTTTTATTCAACATAGTATTTAATCTAGTGTGTAGAGTTCGACTTATATACAAAAGATCAGATTAAAAATTCTTGTAAAATATAAAATTTTGATTTACAGTCTTTGATGGAATTGGACAAACAGTTGGTATGACTGTAACATAATATTTTAGTAGATCTGTCTTGATTACGGGAAACGATAATTGTTTCGACAATTGTTTCGCCTCATTGTGTTAGTGCACTTTGTATGTATTAAATAGGACCAAATTGGAGTAATTAATTTTGTACTGACTATATAAATTGATTTACACCCCATGGTTATTATAAGTACTTATACTCTTAATTTTGAAATAATTACTATTTACGTATATTTAATATTTATTATTTTGATTCATTAAATGGTGTGATCTTTTATAGGTTTATAATCCCAGTGAATTGAATAACGATATTAATTATATGGAGAATATTAATTATTGATGAAATCCTATTCTAAAAATTTGGAAATGATGATACTCCCTTAAGAAAGTTTCTAAGTTTTGACCGAGCCAAATTCTGTATGTGGATTTTATAATTTGGCAGTCAAATAAGTTAAGCAGAAGAACTTAAGAAATTTTTGAAGAAGTCAATTAAATATAATTATCAATAATTTAATTTGACAAAAAATTAGTGAGAAGTTCAAATAATATGCTGTGTATTAATTTTTACCTAGCAAAAGTTTTTCTAACGTGCAAGGTCCATCCTCACAAAAATATTCCAGTGATAAATCATCTATTTTTTCT
>JAOTRH010224783.1:0-10387 GCA_034768845.1 Heliamphora exappendiculata
CACAATCGCAATGAACCATCCTTCTTCTTTGCAAAGAGAGCTGGAGCTCCCCACGGCGATGTACTCGGCCGCACAAATCCCTTATCTAGCAACTCCTGCAACTGCACTTTGAGTTCTTACAACTCCGTCGGTGTAAAATGGTACGATGGCATAGAGATAGGAGCAACTCCCGAAACAAGATCAATGAAGAACTCCACATCTCGATTCGGTGGCAACTCAAACAGATCATCAGAAAAGACATCTGGGTAGTCGCACACTACAGGAGGTAACACTCCTCGAATCCCAACCAGCTCATCCAACCTAAACACAGAGAAGAGAAAACCTAGATCTCCTCAAACCCGAGTGGCACCTGGCATAGACATCAGGCCCTCATCCCGATCACCCACAAAGTAAAAGCAGCCACCCTCCGTCATACAGATCGACACTCTCTGTCACTCACAATCTATAAAAGCACGGTAGGTGGTCAGCCAGTCCATCCCTAGGATGATATCAAACGTGGTCATGTCTAGGATGATAAATTCAAACTCTAAACAACGACTGGCGACCTCCAACACACAGGACCTACAGACAAGGTTCAACGTCACATTCCCACTAACTGGGGTCTCCACGCACATGGTACTACCCAACCAGTCCATTTTCAACCCCAAAGAAGATACAAATGCAGATGATATAAATGAGTGTGATGCTCCGGTGTCGATGAGAACACTGGCCCATGATCTAAAAACTAGAAGAGTACCTCTGATCATGGCTAGTGTAACAGCAGCATCAGACGCCGCTGGTACTTTGGAAGCACTGCAATCAGTAAAAACATAAGCCCTGGCCTGCGATAGTCTGGTCTGTCCACCATAACTCTGAGCCGATGGCTATCTCACCGACGGCGCTGAAGTGAAGTACCTTCTTCTGTAAACCTTAACGTCTGTGCCCTAGGCTGCTGTAGAGCCTGCCAACTCTGTACTGATGAAGCAACTGGTGCTCCAGTCGCAACCTAAACATTCCCCTCTCTGGGACACTGTCTGCGAAAGTGTCCGGGCTGACCACACCCAAAATAGATAGGTAGGTCTCTCGCTTGTGACTGGACGGGCGCTGAACTCTGATACTGGCCCTTCTGCGGGCACTCAACTGAACGATGTCTCGACTGTCCACAGCGATAACAGATCAATCCTCTCTGCTCTTGCCTTCCTGTCGAGGCCACTGAAAGTGTGGGTGCAGATGACTGCGGCTGAGATGATCCAGCAAAATGAGAACTAGGTCCAGACTCTGGCGCTTTCACTTGCCCCTGTACCCTTGGAACTGTGCATCTCTATTGCCTTGCTGGCTCCTGCTCTCTTTAATCCAGCGGCTATCTACCAACGAGTTCTCGACTCGAATAGCAGATTCCAGTAGCTTGATGTACACCTCTATATCCAGTGCTCCAACCCTATCCTTAATAACAGGTCGAAGTCCCCTCTCAAACCTCCGAGTGCGCAACTCCTTTGTAGATACCATCTCAGGTGCAAACCACGACAGATTCGTGAACTTGGCCTCATACTGGACCACAGACAGATTCCCCTAAACAAGGGAGAGGAACTCCTCTCGGTAAGTATCCCCTGAAGACCTCGGGAAATACTTCTCCAAGAATACTCTCGTGAAAGCAGCCCACGTCTCATCCACAGTGGTCTTGGCGACCTTCCACAGTTACAGCCCAAAGTCACCAGAAGAATTACACCGATTAGAGGAGGAGGCCTTTGGAGTTTAGGGTGGAGGACTACGTGTTTTTGAAGATTTTTCCACGCAGAGGTTTGATGACATTTGGCCACCGCGGGAAGTTGTCGCCACATTTTATTGAGTCGTTTGAAATCCTATAGAGGATTAGAGATGTGGCATACCGTCTGGCCTTTCCACCTCAGTTGTCATCTGTGCACAACGTATTTCATGTTTTCTTACTTCGAAAATACGAGCCTGACCCATCACATTTCCTAGATTAGGCTAAGTTACGAGTGGACGATGATGTTTCTTTTGAGAAATGACCTATGAGGATTTTGGATATGAAAGAACAAGTGTTGAGAGGGAGAGCCATTGCCTACGCCAAGGTTTTGTGGCTTTATCACAGGATTGAGGAAGCCACGTGGGAGCTTGAGTCTGAAGTCTATGCTAGGTACCCGGAGTTGTTTTCTCTTTGACACCGTAGTGAATTTCGGGGGCAAAATTCTTTAAAGGGGAAGAGTTGTGAGGCTTGGTCCCATTTTATTTTGTAATATATTTTGTCGATGTATTATATATTGGATATGGATGTTGTAAAATAGTTTGTTATATGAGATGTATGCATGTGATGGCTTAGAAATACATAACAAGATTAATTTCGGACCGTTTGCGTTTAGTGGTGCAAAGTTGGAAAATTTTCTAAGCGGGACCGATTGATCGATCGGTCTGTCGAGATTAAGTGTGCGTGGAATAGACCACTTTCATTGGTTTTTGGTCCAAAACTTTTCAAACAAGTTCTCTCCCTTCTCTCTAGAAGAAAACTTAAAACCCTAGACTTCTCTCTAACTTTTAGCTTGCTCGGGTGTGGTTTTTGGCGTTGTAAGAGCAGAACGATGTTGTACACACCGAGAGCTTCACATCCATCAGAATGGAATCTTATTTTAGTGACGTTTGTTTATTATGGGAAGTTAACGTATCGAGTTTTTAATTCTCTACGGTACGATTCTAGTCTATCTTGCTTTAAAATTGTGCTACATGCAATTTATATGCATTTTTACATTTTAAAATGCTATAAATGTTTAACTTTGTGTTTAAACCTCATTTGGTTAGATAAGAAGCATTTTATGCGTCCTTGTGGTTTATTACAAAGTTAGTGGATGTGTGTGACCATGGTTTTCGAAAAGATGAGTTTTAAAAACCAGAGAGGTTTGTTTATATGTTGTGAAAACATGATTTTGGAGGTTTGGAGCTAACCCTTAGGGTTGAGTCTTAGTTTTAAAACGATTTGGTTAGAATGGTGGGAAAATATTTTTGAAAATATTAGTCGATCTCCATGGTTTTATGGACGACGTGGCAGGATGCCATTGAACGTTTGTACATGGCTGTGGATTTACAAACGTGTGCGTAGTTGAGTTGTGTGCATTTTAATGAATCATAGATGTGCTGTAACAATGTGTATATGTGGGCTTCCATTGCTCCTTAATGAATGTTCAGAAATTTGCACAAGTAGGTGCTTCATTTCTTCGGGTTAATTCTCGTAAATGAAGTGGTTACCCCAGTGGGAGGCATTTGTTGTTGTAACTACGTATATAACATGTCATTACCTAGCGGGTCATTGGATGCCTTAGACCTAGGCTAATGAACAAGAGTCTATAGTTGTTACCTTTGTCTCAGGTGCGACAAAGTCGCAACATAGGAATCATTGTGGGTTGTGAAAACTTAGTTGGAAAATAATGTGTTATTTTCATTTGTTTAACTGTTGAACGTTGTGGGATTATAATAAAACTTGTGGCTTTTAAAGATGAAAAACCTTTTTGAGTTCGACATTGTCGAGTTGTTCATATAATTTGTGATTGCATTCTATGCTTCTAATTCATGCTAGTCCATTCCTATTTGGTTTCATCTTACGTTGTTGGATTTAAACAATTTCAGGTGATCCGGATGATTTGGCATAGTGTGGTGTAGTTCGAAGAACGGTAGTTGATTAGAAAATGCATAGTTTTCTCTTTTTGGTTGTATGAACCATGTAATCATTATTCCATTTTATTTTGTACACGAAGAAATTTTTTTTGTAAGCCTTAAGGCTATAGTTTCGATGCAAGCATATGCATGAGAGGAACCTTGGGATGGTTGAACTTAATGTTCTATGGTTGAAAATGGGTTTTTGGTTGGATGATCTCAATGTTTTATAATGGTTTTCGGTTGATTTATCATTTAAATTCAACTTATGCGTCTCGAAGGAGGTTTTGGATCAAGTTTTTAGCACTTTTAAACCTTTTCTACATTGCCTTATATGTGTTGAAAAAGAGTACAATATTTTCTAAGTGTTGGATTCCAAGGTCTGGCTTTGAAAATCTGTCAAGGGCTAGACCGATCGATAGACGATCAATCGGTCTATCGATCGGTCTTTTTACAAATCGGTTGGTCTAGGCATATTTTGAAAAATTTTGTATTTTGTTTTAAGAGTTTGGCTCTCGAGACCTAGACCTCCTTCTTTTACGTTACTCTTTTACTGAAATTAAACTCTCAGTTGTGCGTCACTTAAAGGTTTTGAACTTGTTATCTATCTAGGTTTTAAATCATTCTAATTCGAGTAGTTTTGGTGGATCTTGGTTTCATAAAACGATTTTTTTCTGGTGGTTCATGTGGCCCGGGTTTTGGAGCATGACTTTCCTTCTACTTTCTCCTCACTCTCTCTTTCTTGAACACTTAGGGGAACAAAAATCTAATTTGGGGGAGTTTTATGTGGCTGACATTTGGGGGAAGAAAAGTGTGATTTTTATAGAAATTCTTGTAGGGGAGCCTAATGTTGAAAGTAAAGGCATGGGTGGTGGAAAGAGCTACTAAAATTGCATGCATTATGACATGTGACATAAAATAATGTAATAGAAGGTTTCCAAGGCCATAATGGTTGGCCACATGAGGGAATTTTGGCTCCAAATATGATTTTGTTTACTTTAATTCAAATATTAAAGTTTTATTAGTATATTTATACTACATTGTTATGGGAAAAGGCCCAAAAATTAACTTAATTTTTTTGGGATACTTTTCTTATGAAATTGGATTAATTAAATATTTTTATGATTTTTTCATTATTTTTGTATTTTAGAATTATTATGGAATTATTTAATTATTTATATATTAAGACAAAAGTTAAATTAAGTCCTTTTATAGTGATGAATCAAAATGACCTTTAATGTGAGACCCGGAACCTTATTCTTTTGAGTCATTTATATGCACGACGTGTTTCTTTCTGTATATGAACAGTCTCGATGCATGAGTTACGCTTTAAAGTTATAGAACAGCATGTAAAAATGTGTTATACGCTTTTTGGGGTTTGGTAGGGGCTTGTTTGGCTTGTGTTTGAACCAAAAACCTTGTTTCAACGTCAAAAACACACTGCCCAGCAGTTCAATCGATTGGAGTGCTTGGCCCAGTCGACTAAACCAAAATTTTTGGGTTCGATCGACTGAACTTGGAGGTTCGATCGACTGGACAGTGTATTTTTTTCGTTTCCTATAAATATCCCAGTGACAGAGTTTTTGAGAAAAATATTTCTTCCAAGCTAAGTTTCCCCTTTTCTCTACCTTCTCTTTAGCTTTGAGGGCCCAGGGCTTGGTTTTGTGTTTAATCCTTTGTGGATCCTTGCTATTGGGACCGTGGGCTTCGCATCCATCCGGTCGGATTCTCATTCTAACGCCGTTCAATTTTGAGACGTCGAGGTCTTGACTCTCCGAGGTAAAATTCTAGACCCTATTGCTGTATAAGGGTGATATATATAATTATATATATTTTTATCGGGTACAAAATACATCAAACGTGATTTTCATATGTAAACCTTAGTTTCGAGTAAATGTGGGTTTTTATACCTTTTCTTGGTTGTATACGTGATTTGGGAACGTGGTATCCGTAGTTTTCAAAAGGAGGTTTGAAAGCGAGGTGTTTTGTGAAAATGGTAAAAAACGTCTTTTTAGAGATTTGGAGCTAACTCGCGGGGTTAAGTCTCAACTCTTAAACGTTTTGTTAGAAATGGTTTTAGATCTCCATGTTGATGGATTGGATCTCTTTTTATACATGTAGTGTATAAACTATTTTATGAATTTTCGTAGTTGAGCTACGGTTGATTTTTAAATATTTTCATAGATGTACCGTGACAGTATGTAGTTTTGAGTTGGGTTTCTATTGCTCCTTGGTGGAAGTCCAAAAACGTGCGCATAGTGGGTTCGCTATGGTCCCTCGGGTTAATCCCCGTAAACGTGGTTTGGTTAGGTTCGTCCAACGGTCGTGGAAATTCGTAAAGAAGTATGTTGCCCCGTAAGTGGCTTATTGTTGTGACTCCATATAGAACTTGTTATTATCTAGCATGCCTTATGTGGTTCAGGACTAGAATAATGGACAGAAGTCTATAAGTATTACCTTTGTCTTTGTGGTTGAGTCGGTACATAGGATTACATATTATCTTTCTCCTCGGCTGAGTGGCCTGAGTGAAGCTTATTGTATTTTTATAGCTTTCCCTTAACTGTGGCATGATATCTGTTAGGATGATATGCATAGTTTGAAGGATGAAAAATGTAGGGTTTTATGAGATAAAACCTTTTTGAGACTCGTGTTAGTCTGATAAAAAACTTGTGATTTTGGAAGGAAAACTTTTTTGGCTCCTGTGGTTCAGCCCGTGTGTGTGTAATTGCGTAGCTTGCTTTATAGTTTTATTGTCTATGTTCTATTGGGCTTCGGCTCACAGTGTGAAATTTTGCTGTAAAACCTTTTTAAGTGAGCATGAGGAGTTAACTTAAATTCCTGTGGTGGTGGTGGAAGACTAGTTATAGCTTCATGGTTTAGACATGTACTTATACATGTGATGCATGTTTCAGAAGGCTGATTTTGTACGCCTTGAGGCAATATATTTATTCATGTATGAGAATGCATGTTTACAATTTATGAAAGTTGAATTGTGGGAATTTTTTTATCCAAATGATGTATATTTTTGAGTTGATGATTTTTCAACTACAAATCTTATTTTCTCAAACAGCATTGTAGTGGGCTTTCGCATGACCCTGATGTTTGGGGCGTGACATTTAATGAGGATTTGGTGTACATGGGTTTTAATTTCATAATTTTATTCTTGTGAAACTTATATTTTTATGCTTGTAGTATCTTTATCTGAGACCTAGACCCGTCTCTTTTTGTATTGTATAGATATGTTGGATGTGTTTTTTTCTATATCTATATTCGGTGTTTTTGTTTTAGCATATGTAGATGCGTTTTGATACATATTTTGGTTTATATAACCATGCGGGGTTGCTTCCCGGGGGTGCAGGGAGTTACGGTGTAAATTTTAAAAATTCAAAAAAAAAGATATTTTGGAGGCCTATAAATATCTGGAGTTAAATATTTTCTGAAAGATATTTTCAAAACTTACTCTCTAAGTTTTCTCATTTTTCTCTCTGCCTTCTCTCTAACTTTTCGGGGGCCCGGAGCTTGGTTTTTGACGATCTAACAACCGATTCTTGTTGTTGGCATCGTGGTCTACGCATCCATCCGAACGAAATTTTATTTTGACGAAACTCGATTTTGCACGTGGATCAAGACGTCGAGTTTTTAAAAATCACCGAGGTAAGATTCTAGATTTTAAAGTTGTTAAAGGGTGTTATATGTACTCTTATGCATCTTTACCATGTTATATTCATGAAAATATGTTTTATGTGTGGGAAAATTGGATTTTTGGTTTTAAAAACCTTTTTCATCGTTTCAGTTGGATGAAAATGGTGTTGGATGTTTCTTTGAGACCTTCGGTGATAGGCTTGGGCGTGTGTGAGTCCATTGGTGTTAGATGGAACCTTCGATGCTTCATCTTGGGTTCAAAAAGGGGAAATTGTAGCTCAAAAACACTTTCTGGGGAGGATCAGTCAATTGAACTCATTGGGTCAGTCGACTGGATCATGATTTTGTGGGTTCAGTCGACTGAACTCATGGGGTCAGCCGACTGGACAGTATTGGGCATTTTAGGCCTTTTTCGAGTGTGTTTTTCAATTGACTAGAGGGTGCATCCAATTGACTGGATCTGGGCAAATGGGTGTGCATCTTTGAAAGTCATGTTTTTTTAAGGTTTGGAGCTAGCCTGTGGGGTTGAGTCTCAACTTCTAAAATGTTTTGGGTGAAAATATGTTTTATCGTGTTTTGTTTGATCTCCATGGTTGATGGATTAGATCTCTTTTTATACATGCGTTGTATAAAATGTTTTGTGGGTGATTTTTAAATATTTTTCATAGATGTACCGTGAGAGTAGGTCTGTTAAGTTGGGTTTACATTGCTCCTCGGTGAAAGTCCAGAAACGTGCGCAGCGTAGGTGTGACAACCCGGTATGTGTTTATTTTATTAATCTTCGCTTTAGTTAAATATGGTGCTATAGCAAAAGTTAGACCATGAATTTTAATGATACGGAGGTTCGTGAATGAATTAATGGGTTCGGGAAAAATTTTGTTTTTTTATTTTTTTTAAAGATCTAAAATAATGATAAATTTTGATAACATGCTAATGGAAAGAGTTGAAATGAGGCTATGAGAATGAGGTTGGAGATTGGGTTTTAATTTAAAAGAGTTTATTAAATTTCTGGTTCAGTGATCACCGCTTGAGCGGTGAAGACCCGCTCGAGCGGGCTATCGGGATAAAGATGGAAAATTCTCGAATCTTGGAGAAAATTGGAAAAGAATATATATATACATACATGTCCCTCACACGTGAGCCTCCCAAAACCCCCCTTTTTATTATTCTCTTTCCTTCCTTCTCTCTCTCTCTCTCTCTCTCTCTCTCTCTCTCTCTCTTCTTGAGGGAAATCCACCCAAATTCCCAAAACCCTAACTCTCCACCACTCAAATTGAAGATAGAGACAAGATAAGGAGAGATCAAGGGTGAAGATCAAGTTTAGGAGCAAGAAAAGTGAAGATAAAGCTTTGAGAAAGAAAAGAAACCCAACTTCCAAACCCTAGGAGGGAGATTTGAAGAAATCACAAGCTTCCGAGCAAATTCGAGATAGGATTTAGATTATCTTACATGTTTTGCCTTGATTTGGGTTGATATTTTCTATATATGAGCAAAAATTGAGTCAATTGCATGTTTAGTTAATATATTGGTAGATTGGTGTGTGGATTGAGTTAATTTTCAAAAAAGAGAGATTCTTGAGAACTGATTACCCATGAGATTGATGTTTTGTTGCATTAAAATGGAGTTTTGATAATTGAATCTAGTGTTTTTAGCTTAAAATTAAGGATTTGAACCATTTTTTATAAGGGTTATGTGTTTGGAGGATTGAAGCTCAAAACAAGGGCGAATCTGGGTTTCTCTCGGGTGCCAGCACGCTTGAGCAGAGCCCTGTTCGCTCGAGTGCGCACATGGCAAGGTTGGGCGCTCAAGTGGACTAACTGCATATGGCTAACTTTGTTCGATTATATCTCCCTCATCCGGACTCCGAATTAGGTCGTTTAAGTACTCAAATCGAAGCCCCGAAAGTCCTCTTTCCAACAAGACTACTGTCTCATAAAACTTCATTCTGTAGAAAAAGTTATGATCGAAATACTGATGGTATGTCAAAATTTTAAAATAACTTTTCACCCATTTTTAGCCAAATATTTTGGAAAAACATATTTTCATTCACGTTGGCCCTTTTTATTAACTTCCTAATCCCTTGAGCTTGTGGAACGTTTATAGATATATCTAGATGGAGTTAGGATGCATGCATTGGACCTGTTGATCGAATTCTCTTTACATTAAATGTGAGTTTCAACTTGATATATGTATATATATACTTGATGGGTGTATTCCTTTTAAATTAAGGTGATCCTCTTGATATCAACCTTGTGTTTTGGGTACATGATAATACTATGATTCATGAGAAATTGATAACATTGTGGTTCATGAGAAACTGTGTAATGAAAGTGGTGAAGTGAAATATTGTATGATGAAAGTTGGGAAATGATAAATTGTGTATGGAAAGTTGTGATGATAACTCGGGCTTGAAATTATAATGATATAGTATGGTAATAAGTGGGAGAGGAACCAGTTGTGGGTTGGACTCCCGGGTTTTGAAATCAATCTAAGTAACCTAAAATGAACCGTACGAATTTATGTGGAATAAGTTGGGCTAGCGGCTTCACGGTGAAAGACCAAAAATTTGCGAAAGATGGGAACCACATGCCCACAGGTTAGTCCCCGAAATGTGGTATTGTGTCGTGGTGAGTTATAGAGCTACTATTACCTAAAGGCTTCGCGTAGCCTATTGGGATTAATAAGGAGGGATTTCTATAAGCTACACCCGACATTGGTTCATTAAAAGTGATAAGGTTTTGTGAAAATTGGGAATTTAAAATGAAAGATTGACGAATGGTAAAAAAATGGATAAATGGAGACAAACATGGGTGTGCGTGAGCATGCGGGTGTAAAAGAAGTGATTTAGTGAAACTACATATTTTTATTTGGTTACACCCATCACACCTCACAAATCATACATTAGATATGAGTTGATCTTTATCCTACGAGGTTCGGCTCATGTTTATAAACACATTTCAGGTTCCGACGAGCGGGGTGATAGCAAGGCTATGGATGCTTTGGGAAAGAACAAAGAATGGGAGTTATGGCTTCTTTGTTTCTTTATTTTGTTGTATATAAGATACTGAAAGGGATGTAATGAATATGATGGTAAATTTTGAATGTA
>JAOTRH010224804.1:0-10387 GCA_034768845.1 Heliamphora exappendiculata
GTTGAAAGCTTAATAAAGATGTATTTTCTGGATCCCCGAGCATGAATTTTATGTCGGCGTTGAAAATTCTCCCAACAGTGTTAGATTTTGAAATCTAAGCCTAGAGACCGGGGTCGGGTTAAGGGTCAAGAGTCAAGGGTTGAGGGTTGTGGGTTGGTGTTGGATTTTGAAATCTACGCACGAGTATCGAGGGTCAAGGGTCAAGGTTCAAGGTTCAGAGGTTTGAGGCCCTAGGGTTGAGAGCCTGGGTTAAGGGTTTGGTTTTAGGGTTTGAGGGTTTGGGGCCCGGGTTTGAGGGTTGAAGGTTGGAGTTTAGGGTTTAGTAATCCGGGGAACTGAGGCCTAATGGCCCGAGATTTGGGGCCCAAGGTCCGGGGGTTGGGGATCGAGTGAAGGTTGGGAGATGTGGGCCAATGGTCATGGATTAGTGTCAGGTTTTGGAGTCTATGCCCAGGGATCGGGGCTTGGGGTTTAGGGATTTCAGGGTCCAAGAGTCGCGGATCGGGGTTTGAGGGTAACGGGTCGATGGGCTTATTGATTCGAAGGTTGGGGTTGGGGCATTACGGGTTGTGGGTTGAGGGTCGAGACCTTATGAGCAGGGTTCGCATGTTCCAGAGTTCGGGGTTTAAAGGTCAAGGCACAAGGGTCTGGTGTCTAAGGGTCCGGGGTCTAGAGTCAAGATGGAGGGTCAAGTTCTGGTGGTTACTGCCACCACTACCACCATTGCCGCCATTGCCCACCGCTACCAATTCTTATACTACTACATCCAATAGAATTATCATTTTTAAAATCGCAACTAAACACAAAAATATATATTTTTTAGTTCGCAACTCTGTCTTGCCACAAGAAAGTAACCACATTGAAAAGAGAAATGGGTGTGTGTTGTGCGAATAGTATAAAACATCGGGTAATATATGACACATACATCTTAAGAGGTTAGGTTTGGTTAAGATCTTGGACATATCTATGCTATTTTATTAAAGGAGAGCACTTACTTGGTGCTTCATAAAAGTGAAGCTACGTAGATTATTTTATATCAAAAATACTTTTTTTATATAACTAATTTTAGTTTAAAGTTTTGATAGAATAATTTGAAAATCACACCAATATTTCACTATTTTCCTTTTTCATAACTGATTTGATTTTAGTTAGTGGATTTGTCATTGTTTCAATTTGTTTTCATTTCTCTTTTAAAAAATTTAATTTTAACATGTTTAGTATACTTTAATACTTTTAGTATAATAATTTAAAAATTGTCACGAACCCTTGTTTTTATAATTAGGGGTTCTGATAATTAGATTTGTTCATATGTAGAGTTTACTGAATAAAAATTTAGTGCAAAAATTCAGATTAATTTGATATTAATAATTTTATTATTAAATTATATTTGTCTACAAATAATTGAACAATAAGTATAATTTTAAGAAAAAACAATGGAACATTTGTTAATTATCCGACCACATAACTATATATCTCGGATGAATTTTATTTTTCATATAAATAGTAAAGTTAACGATCAAGTTCTTTTATAAATGCTAGGGGTGGTGGCATACGTTATACACGTGTAATTTTCAATATTTATTGTAATAAATATATGAAATTCAAAAATTCAAAAGGAAAAGAGAAAATTTTAAAACAATATTCGAACTAAAAATTAAATTAGTTTTGGAAAAAGAAAAATAATGAAATGGTGAAATTTTTATTTTTTTTAAAAAAATCAACCTTTAAGACAAACCAAACAAAGCCATTAACAGTGTGTTGCATCTTTGCCGAGCGGATTCTAGAAAAGATAGTTGGCAGGCAATCTCGCTCCTACTTTAATGCAGAGAAAATTATTATAACTTCACGACAACTATATCACCACCAACTTATGAGAAAGAGATGAGAGGAAAAATTAGAGTGGATTAGGTCAGCCGGTGGGCCAATGCCCAATGTTTGTTGTTAATTCATCTAAACACCAATTCATAAAGGCATTAAACCAACCACACATTTTTTGTTTGTTTGGAAAAAACGTTTTTAGCGACTTCAATTTTAATGGGATAAAAGTTAAAAAATTATTTTTGGTCATTGAATAAGAAAGAAAAATAACTCAAAAGATGGACATATAGTTTCACAAAAAGAGTGGACAGTTTATTCTATGAATGCCGAACTATTAATTTTTCATATGAAGGATTAATAGTTTAATTCGACGGATCAAACATAAAACTAAGTAATCCAGGGAGATGAATTTAAAAAATGTGAGTTTCATATTTTTTAATTCCCATCACAATTATAGTTGATTCAAGTAGAGCATCCAAGAGGCCCATAAAGCTTGTGACCCAACCAGAGCTCGGGTTGAGTTGGTTCGGTCCAATTATAATATATTCAAGTAAGGCTGTTTAAGAGCTAGGGTTTGGTTGTTTCGGATCAACTAAGGTGATGTGTTGATTTTGAATCCAAAATTTTTAGAACCGATATGGTCGATTCGATTCTTGGGTTGGTATGTTTTTAAACCAATTTAACCTGAGACCCAAAAGTATATATATTTTATAAAAAATAATATAATAATAAGTAACAATAAGACACAATTTTATATTTGCTAAGAATTTTTTGATTTGAATATTTATTTGGAATTGGTTATTCACTTATTCTTATGTGAGAATTGCCTTAGTTTTTATGTGATATTGTGTTGGTTCTTAAATTATTTGAATTGGAATTAAATACTGTATAAAATTAACGAACAAATAGAACCGCGATTTAATCCAAACCAACCCGTGTTAATTTAGATTGGATTTGATTGAGTTGGTTTTAAAAAATAGATATTTCGATTATAAATCCTAAATTTTAGAACCAATCTTAATCAGTTTGACTCTGAATAAACTCTAAACCCGTCCAAATCAACTCATACCCACCCCTAGATTCAAGCATCTCTACCAATGTATCCAAAATCTTGCTAACAAAAAAACTCGACACCGTGGGTAAAAAAAATAAACTTTTGGAATAATATATTGTACTGAATTTGGAAGGGTGCTTTTCATTATATGAAATTAATACAACAGTAGCATCGTGCCAAATTTTAGCACAATGAGAGAACTTAACTATTTACTTCTTTAAATTTGTATATTGCATCACAAAGTGTCCCATTGTGCATTTCGGTTTTGGAATTTTATATGTTCATTCAAATTAATTTTAAAATTAACATTAAAAACACCATATAAAATACTTTTAAGGTATGTTTCACTTAAAGGCTTTAGATCCCACTTACCTTACGACGTTTCGAAATGATCATTTTCGATATGCACTCATTTATATCTTAGAGATAAATATTTTGTCGAGTTTTAATGTAACTCTCTTCACCTTCAAAGCAAAGATAATGTTAAGTATCCAAGAGAATGAAGAAGCACCACCCTCAATGACTATTAAAAACAATAAACTTAAAATTACAAAAATAAACCAAATGGCACGGAACATGCTCTATAACATAGTGCAGGCTAAATGACGTATGTAGCACAAGCTATATGGTTAAATGATTTAGCACAAGCTTTATGATTAAAAGTTTCACAAAGAATAAGTATGTTTCAAAAGAGATAGGAGGGTGAATAACTCGTTTATGTAAATAAAATGACAGTTATAAAAGTACTTTCTACAAGATGTTGAGAAACATATAACAGCGTGGTTAAAACAAAAATCTTATTAGCCTTTGAGACATTATGGGGCAAGCCAAAACAAGTCGTGTTGGTTACTCAGGTTACTCGAGTTAATCGGCCAAGTAACTTGAGTCACTTGAGAAGTGATAATTGATGAGTTAACTTTGTTAATCAGAGTTGGAATACTGATTCAAAATACCAAGATGAGGTCGGGAAAAACGACTACAATTAGACATGTTTCGCCAGAGGACTATAAATGAATGAAATACCACTACTTTTAGGTATTAGATTCTAGTATCCACACTGTTATTTGCTATAATATCAACCAATCTTGTCTTTTACTCATTTTATCTCTCCCTTCGTCCTTTTTATGTAAATTAATCATAAATTTCAAGTCTCGTATATTAATATGCTAATGAATTACCTGTGTCTAAAAGTACTTTCTGACTTAATATAACTTCATTCTTAAATTATGCATACAATGCTAACTAATGAATTTAATTTATTTATATTTTCTACTTTGCAAATTATAAAAGTTTCAAAATAGTGCAAGATCATGAATCAAAATTTGATTTTCTTTTATTTTCATTTTGTAATTTTTTTTACTGGGGCTTAAAAGTAGTCTTTATATTTTGCATTTTTGCTTATTGACTTTTAGCTTTTTGTCTTTCTACTTAGTACTAAAAATACTTTTACATATTTTAAAAAATATTATAATTTTTATTATACATATTTATTTTTTATAAAAATTATATTTTTTAAAATGTACTGGTTGAGATCTACTAAACAATATCATATTTAATAGAAAATTATGAAAAAGATCCATAACAATTTTCTTTTGGCAGAAAGCATTTTGGTTGAAAGTCTGTTGATATTAATTCACTATTAAAATTTATCAAACAAGTTTTTTACTTATTTATTTTAAAACAATTTAAAATAAATAAAAAAATCTAATTTGAATTCAATTTACCAAACCAAGGCAATTTCCGCTTTTGAAGCCTTGATGGTGCTTTTCAGAGTAACCAAGAGATCCGGGCCTCCCAACCCGGTCCGATTATTGGGCCTTGGGCCCATTGTTAAAATATTTTCTAATTATAACCAGCCCTCGCCCAACCTGAAAACCAGATTCACAAGAACCTTAAATCATAACATTGTTTTTAATTCTTTTCACAACTCAGTCAGCATCCAATCCTTTCTAAAATTGCGATTAGATTATAAATTTATGAAAGAATTTACAAAAGGAAACGAAAATGTCAATGAAATGTTATTATTAAAAAAAAAACTGAATATTGGCCTTGTTTGATAATCGGTATAAATTGAGTGAAATTAATAGTGGGATAGAATTAACAATTAGATAGAATTAAAAATGAGGTAAAATTATTTTTTTGTGTTCGATTTAGATGAGATAATAGGTGGCATTACACGAACTTATGTTTTATTTTGGGTGTGATTAGATAATATGAGATAGGATTATATTTGTTAATTTTTAAAATTACTCTAGTAAAAAATTAATAAATATGTTTTTATTTTTTTAAATAAGCTAGTAAGTAAAAAAATTTAAAACTAAGTAAAATAACCTAATAAATTAATTTTTATGTTATTTATTTCTTTTTTTTTATTTTTTTGTTACATTAAAAAAAAATTAACTCATTGGTCTCTCTCTCTGCCCCTGTGCATCAATTTGCTTTTACCTTTAGCTGCATATTTCTCTCTCTCTCTCTCTCTCTCTCTCTCGGGTAAGTTTCATCGCGAGGGAGGAGTTTCTGTTTGCTGCATATCTCTCTCTCTCTCTCTCTCTCTCTCTCTCTCTCTCTCTCTCTCTAGGGTTTGATCATGGTGGTTTTGTTGATGACTTGTGGTGGTTCTTGTTGATGATAACGCCGCACTGAACGTGTGCTACACCGTCGATAACGCCGCCACCGAGCACCGTCGATAACACCACACCAGCGACCGTCGATAATGCCGCACCAACCACCGTCGGTAACGCCGCCAACGATTACCGTTTTAATCTGAAAGTGGTTTGATGCTCCAGAGAGAGAACCAAATGCTATTTCTGCTAGGGTTCACGAAAATGGTGAAATTGAGATTTTCATTATTGGCGGAGGGTAATATTGGCAAACAAACTTTCAATCTCACCCTGGACTAGCTGTAACAACACTCCCACCCAGTTTTCTCAAACCCCCTTAGTCAGTGACTCCCAATCCAACCCCACTGGCTAATCCAGCCCAATGATAACAAAACAAACACCAGAACTGCAAAGCCAGTGTATTAACAATACACTCCGTAGGTACTAATCTTTTAACAAACATGGCCATTACACCTAATTAGAGAACAAATTGCACGTTACAGAAGTGTTACCTGAATCTCAAGATTATCGTTATATCCTACTTATCCTCGTCTGCTTTATTTTAATAAAAAATATTTTTTTTAAAATATTTTTTGTTAATTAATACGACGAAAGTTAAAAGTTAACTAAAAAAATTTCAATTCAATAGAAAATAAGTTAATTTTGGTAAAAAATATTTTTCATTTTTTATCGTGAAAATTTTCATCCATACCATTACACCACTGCCAGTGTTACCATTCAACCACCAGCACAATTAGTTTGGTTCAAAAGGTCAAGGACTAAGGGTTTCGGGAGTTCGAATTCTCGAAAGTTTAAGGGTTTTGGGTTCGGGTTCCCGAAAGTTTCGGGATCCTAGAGGTATGCATGGGTTCAGGGTCCAGGGTCTCCATGGTCCCAAAGTCATGGGTCTTAGAGGGTTAAGGATTTCGGAGTCCTAAGGTCCTTGGGGGTTAGGTTCCCAGAGTCATGAGGATTCGAGCTTTTGAGGTTGTAGAGGTTTGGGTTCTTAGAATTTCGAAATTATGAGATCCTAGGGGTCGAGGGGTCTAGGTCCCTAGGTCCTGGGTCACTGGGGTTCCTACGATCCCTTAGCTAGGTTTAATTTGGGTTAAGCTCTTTTTTAGTTTTTTGATAGATTGAATCGGTTTAGTTGGGTTTAAAATGAGTTCATTTTAATAATTTTAGGGATCCAGGGTCCCGAGAGTGAGCTTCCAGGGTCCTCAAGGTTCGAATTCTAAGGGTTTGGGTTCCCAGGGTTCCAAGACCCTGGGATCCCGAGGGTCCGAGTTCTCAAGTTTTCAAAATTTTGGAGTTTCGGGATCCTGAGGGTGCAAGGGTCCTAGAGGTGCAAGGGTCTGGGGTTCCTAGGTTCCGGGGTCACTGATGTCCCAGGGTCCGTTAGCTAGGTTTAATTTGAGTTATGCTCTTTTTTAGTTTTTCGGTAGATTGAATCGGTTTAGTTAGATTTAAAATGAATTCATTTTAACAATTCAATTTGTTCATTTTATTATTTGTAGTGTGTAAAGTATTCATACAAAAAATTATATTGATCGACTATTGTAAAGCGTATATTACCAAATTAAATCCTTTTCATCGATATCGGCATAAAAAAATTATCTCAACACAAATGAAGCCCAATCCAAATGGGCATCATGTTACTTTCAAGATTTGATATTGGAAATATATTTTTGACCATTATTTTGGTTAAAATTTTGCATCACTTTGCCATGGTGTTAATTAAGTAACATGTACATTTCTTTTTGACGTAATATTTACATAGCTTGATTTTATTGAAAGCATATTTTTTAACCATTATTTTAGCTTATAGTTTACTTTATGTTATCATAGTGTTAATCAATCACCATTTATATTTTTTTTTTGTCAATTCATTTGTACCATTTTTTCATTCCAACTTAGTAAGTAGTCCAATCTAGTGTATCAAAATTTATTAACTAAACAATTCTTCCGTTGAGATCGACAAAAAATTATATCAATTAATTGTGTTACAGTTCAATAACATATTTTAGGATTTTATTAGATACGAAAATGGCCGAATAAACAAATAAATAGAGACAAAAAAGAGTTTTATTAATGTTCATGATAATAAATAGGAAGATACAAGAAAAAAAATACTACCTCTCACCTACGGTTATTTAGTAAATATTTAGCACTCTCTCTTTAATATATTTAAAGATCTACAATATGCTATTCCTAATATTTAAATTTAGACTACTTATATTCTTAAATAGAATTCACTGTTGAATTGTTGAAGTGAAATGACAAATTTTTTTATATATACAATAAATGCATTATACATAATTGTAGAAAAAATTCATAAATAGCTACATATAACTTTTATTAACTTCTCATAATAATTTTATACAAAATTTATTTTTACTATGTCAAATATCATTTGATTAACTTTTACTAATTGCTATGCTCGTCTTAAATTGCCACTTGTGAGATTCCAAAATATTTCATGCGTGCATTACAGATTTAAAATTGGCTTCTATCAAATTGTCCTCTATCAAATTTTGTAAAGATTGATAAAGCATTTGAACAGAAAATAAAATATTTAACAAAAAAAAAATTTCTGTATAAACAGTGTTTGAATAAATCATATTTGTATTAAAAAGACTTAACGGTGAAGTTCAAATACTAGTTATTTTTTTGCAAAATAGTGATTTGTTCAAATATTAGTGCTATTTAATTAATTTAATTTTTTAAAAATAATTTATGCACTAAAAATAATAAAATAAATCAAAACCCAAAATTAACCAAATAGAACTGGTTCAGTTCATTAAAAGACTTAAAAAAAACCCGGTCCTTTTAATTTCCACGTTTGTGTCGTGCAGTTAGATTTTTATTTTCTTATTCATTACTCATCAGTGACGTATGAAACATCTTAGTTTCAGGCCGTTGGTCCATCATGTTAACATCAAGACACTGACATTTACTTATCTTTGTGATACATATTTTGATCAAATAATTAACAAATCACAGATACCCAAACAAATCACAAATTAAGCTAAAAATAATAATTTCAATGACTATAGCCCCGATTGATGATTAGCTTAAAAATTAAATTTTTTTATTTTTTATATTTTTAATTAAAAAATTAAATTAAATTTGAAGTAAATAGTTTGATAATTTATCTTTTAAGAAAATTTTTTTTAAGTTAGTTATTTAGACAAAAAGTAAACTTTTTTATATTTTGTTTAAAGTCAATAATTTTATCTTTTTATATATTTAATATTAACAATTATATACAGTTACTACTGATAGTAAATGAGTTATGAATGGGTGGTATTATTATATTTTAAAGTTGGTGGGAGTTTAAATAGAATTTTTTACAAGTTTTTGTTTTGATTTGATTTTTTAGTTTTTTATATTAACTTTTTTGCTTTTTTACTAAGCGAGTAATCTTAATTTTTGAACATTTTTAACCAAAAAATCAAAAAACAAAATTGTCGATCATGGTCTATATGAATGTAAAACTCACAAATATTGTGACTCTCATATGTATGTGTAAATATATGTTTAGATTTAATCACCAATTTTCGGACGCAAATGAAAGTATTTTCATTCACATATCAAAGAAAAAATTACGCAACGATAAACATGGTTTGACAGAACTTATTTACGTCGGTAAGAAAGATAATCCACTATAACCGTAGAATGTGCAATTATTAGACTAAAAATATCCCAAAATTCGATACTCACAAATCGAGTCTTGAAATAAATCTTGATTTTTTGTTCAAAAGTTACTGCCATGCCCCTGACATTTTTATGCCATTTCTCATTTTTACCTATTTGATTCAATTCTTTATTTTTATCGCTGGTATTTTATAGGCAAACTGTAAAATCTTGACTCTTATATAATTATAAAATCTTACATGCATTACATTTCTTATGAATTCATGACTCCAACTCAGCCTAAATATACATAAATAAAATTATAATTATATAATTTTGTAAAATATAAGACACGCATATAACCATATATATACTAACGGTCGTGCCCACGTTTGCACGGGGGTTATAAATTGTAAAAGGTTAAAAATTTGTAGTTTACCTTTTCAAATTTCAACTTTTTTAATTATTTTAAAAAAATACAAAAGATAAAAATATTAAATCACCTTAGGGTTTTTTTTAGATAAAATATCACAAAAATTGTCACTAACTTTGGTGATTCCTTATTTTGATATTATATATATATAGACAATATATTTTTCAAAATTAATTTATAATTTGTTTTAATATAAACAATACTATTGTATATTTATATATATTATTAATTGCTAGAGATAAAAACAAGATAAAACTAGATGAAAATATTAGAAATATCTGGACTACTAGATAAAAAGAACTTTAGCAATTTTGAATAGGTTTAAATTTTTAGTTTTGGTTACGTTTTCGTGTTTTTTGTTAGTTTTTTTTTTAGACATGTAAGCTATTGTAATTTTTTTTAATTCTTTTTAGTCTCTCGGGTTGTGAGAATTATTATTTTTGGTTAGAATGTGTTTTTGATCTACATTGTAAATTCTTTTTTTTAATAATATTAATTGCTTGCTTATCAAAAATCTATTTATTAATTAAGAAGTGCTATCCTAATTTATTTAGCCATCTAACATATATACTAAGTGAACGATACTCAATTTTTTATTACTTAAAATTCACAATTTAAATTAATTAAAAAAAGTAATCTTATTTATTTATTTTATAAAGTGAATAAATAAATTTATTTATAATTAAGCTGCAGTGCCTTCACGGACAACCTCAACTCAAGTTTCCCCCCTCACGCGTTCAATTAGCTTGCACGTTTTTACAACGCAGCGAGGCAACGCAAACACAACTGCCTCTACGCACGCCTTCACGTGCATGACTTTACCCAATTTCTAACGTCATTTTCTAT
>JAOTRH010224815.1:0-10387 GCA_034768845.1 Heliamphora exappendiculata
ATATATGATTGTAGTAGACTTGGAGCTTGCCAGCTTGGCGGTCGAATTTGGTGGTTGTAACCTTTTCAGGAGACTTTGTCAAGGCCACCGTAAGAGAATGTGCCCAATAGAAAAGGAAGCAACAAAAGCGTAGTAGTGTTTGGCTCATTAGAATAAATTTTAGCGTAAATTGAGATAGATCTCATTTTAGAAAGGTGTTTGGAGATTAGTTCTTATTAAAAGTATGGTATTTCATAAAAAAAATTTAAAAAAATTTGAATAAAAAATAGACCATTATACTTTTTATTAATTCTAATTAAGGTGATACGGTAAAAGAATATGTTTTAATATCATGAAATCATTTTTCAAATTGCCATTTTTTTCACGTAAATTTTTTCCTACCAATTGTGATTCTGGCACAATTGCGTTTTGGTTAATCTATATACTTTTTTTTATAATTGTTTTCAAGTGTGTGTTATATATTTGTCCGACACCAATAATATTTTAACCGAAATTCTTGGAGCAAATTTGCAAGATTACATTCGTTTCAATTCTGGGTATGTTCTAACGCTATTTTCAAGGTTATTTTTCATTTTCATCCATTATTTTGCACTTTAATCCATTTTTAAAATTAATTTTTTGTTCTCATCCATGATTCTAATAGTGAGTTAATTTCTGCAATAAAAATATTTTTTCTTTGCAAACATGTGATTACTACTTTAACCTGATTAAGTTATGATACATTAAATTTACAGAAAATGATACATTAACTACAATGTGACGTTAATGATACAATGATCTCACATGTTCACTACAGATTGAAAATAATGATGACACAGTAAATTGCAAAAAATGATATATTAAATACAGGTTGGTGTACCATGTTCTATTGGGTATATCATTTTTTGTTTGTTGTATCATTTTTTGTTGAATTTCTATTGGGTGTATCATTTTCTATTGGATTTCTCACTTTACATATCATCCCTGCTGGGTGTATCACTTTGCATATCATTTTATGAATTTCTCACGTCTGTATCATTTGTTTTCATTGCGTTAAGATTTTGCAAATTTTTCGGAACCGAATCTCAAATTGAAGATTTGAATCGAAAAAATAACCTTTTTTTTCGGAGCCGTTCCAAGCGTTTCTGTGAGGTGCAATCAAATAAAGAGAATGAGAGTGTTTTTGAAAACAAAATTTTAAATGAGACCTATCATAAAGTTAATTTAATTTTAAGACTAAATAGTAAAATGAAACCTAAAATGGGACTTAATGCCAAATTATCCTAAATTTTAATAGGGATAGAAATGAGATGGGAATTGGGTATGAAACAGAATGAGGTGAGAATGGTGATTTCAATTATAATGTTTGGTACAAATGTGGAATCAAATTAAGAATGGGATTATGATCCTATTTCCTATGTTTGGTATGTCGAAATGATTTCTAGAATGGAATTATACATTTATATGAAAATGATCAAAAATACCTTTTTATTATTTTTTAAATAAAAACTAAAATTCCAACGCGAGGTGACGACAGTGATGAAAGTGATAGTGATAAAGAAGGTAGTGATGGTTGAAGGGTCCAGCGAAAATAATAGAGTTTCGAGTTTAGGGTCAAGGGTCGAAGATAAAAGGATTAGATGTCAAATGTCTGCATTCGGGATTCTGAGAGTCGAGGGTCCAGGTACACAGTTCCAGGATTGTGGATTCAGGGTTTCAGGGGTCAGGTGATCATGGATTTGAGGTTAGGGAGTCGGGGGTATGGGATCAAGGTCTGAGGGTTAATGATCCGAGGACTATGGCTCGGGAGTTTGAGATATAGGGGTCAGAAATTAAAGAATAAGGGGTTTGAAGGTCTGTGAGCTTAGCGTCTAGGGCTCGGGGTTCCTAGGTAGAGGGTCGAGAGGTCTAAGGGTTAGGGGCACGAGGCTCAAGTGGTCGATTACCTAGGGTTCAAAGTCCAGAGTCTAGGGTTTAGGGGTTCAGGGGTTGGGGATTGGTGGATCAAGAATTGGGAGTTCGAGGGTTCATGGGTCAAGGGATTCTGGGTTAGAGGTCGACAGTCCAGGTTTTGGGGTTAGGGTGTTGAGGGTAGATTGGTCGTTGGTCAAGTGGTCAAGGGTTCGAGATTAAAGGTTCGAGGTCTGGGGCTTACGGTAAGGAGTTTGAGATTCGAGTCTCAGGGGACAGGGGTAAGGGATTCTTGTAGGGGGGATGGTTGGGATTAGGGTAGGGGGTTTGAGGTTTAGAGGGTTGGGGATACTACTTTTCAATGATATGGATTCTTTCCATCTTCTAGGGTATGCAATTTGTTCATATATTTATTAATACGAAAATGCTATTCTTCCCGAAGAAAATTACTGCAAATTTTTTGACCGAAAACTTCTTGTTTGGGTTTAAATATTTCTATGCTTATATTATGGTAAAAAAAAAATATATTGTACTTTTTTTAATATATTTTTATAATAAAATTGTTTATTTTGTAGTATTTATTAATTTTATTACTAACATAAAAAACTAAGTTAATTGAATATTTTTAACTACATGATTTGATTAGTTTTGTTTATCATTGTTTTTTATAAAATTATATTACAATTCATTTATATTTTAACAAATGTGATCTAATCAGAAAGCTATTAATATCTAATTAATTTAATTTTTTATAAAAATAATCTACTTAATAAATATTACATAATAAATAGTTTCAATCATAAACATATCTAAAAAAGACCGAAATAATAAATTAATTGTATTTGAAGTAAAAAATACTGAGAACATTCTCAATATGAAAAATACTGAGAACATTTTCAGTATCAACAACTCTGAGAATGTTCTCAGTGTATTATTTTTTTTCATGTATGAAAATTTTTTCATGCATCTTTTTCTTAATTTTGTTATTTTTCATTTTTTATAAAATAAAAAACTTATGAATGAAAATTTTTTCAGTGTAATTTTTTTTTCAACAGGATAAGACATTTTTCATATCTTTGTGCAAGGTATGAGAAAATTGTCGTGTATAATTTTTTTTAAAAATTGTATCTTCATCTTGATTAATATGTGTGTATAAGAATATTTTCATCTAATGATGTACGAAAAATTTCTCATAATATATGTGTGTATAAAAATATTCTCATATTGTAATATATGAAAAATTTCTTATATATTTGATGCATAAAAAAAAACTGTCTAATTTGAACAAAAACCTAAAAAATTAATTTTTTACCCAATAAACGAATTTAAAAAAAAAAAATTTAAAAGTTAATAAACTTTTTTCCCTTTTTTTAAATTTTTTTTCAATTGGTCTAAGTTTTTAAATTTTTTATTTTTTACAATAAAATAAATTTAAAAGTATAATTATTTTAATTATAATTAAAAAAATTCATTAAAAAAAACTCTTATAAAAGTCTTAAAGTGACTTTGTTTGAAAAATAAGTAACAAAATTTTAAAAAATAATATGAGAATTTTTTTAGATTTGGCATTAATTTTTAAATTTTTGAGGATATAAAAAAAAATGTCACTAAAGTAAAAAATGTAAAAAAACCTAAACCGCAATCTACGTGTCACAATATTACTTCAAAACTCCAATCGGGGAAGCGTAGCATGTCTCATCTAAGAATTCTTTCTGCCTTTGTTATTTTTTCGATAAAATTTTTTGTTGAGAAGCGCAGTATGACCCTTTAGATTAATGGACGACCAAAAAAAAAAAAGAATTGTAAAAGATCTTAGGCCCTAATTGGTAATTTGGTTTTTTTATTGATTAAAAATGTAAAAAAGCTAATTTTGCTTGTTTGATAAAAAATAAAAAAAATAAAAAAATAAAAAGTCAAATTAAAATATAAATTCTCAGAATATTTAAATCAAACTCCAATCGCTTTTAAAATATAATAATAATACCTTTTATTTATAATTTATTTACTATCACTACTAATTATATAATTATTAATATTAAATATATAAAAAGATAAAAAGATCAATTTTGAACAAAAATAAAAAATTAACTTTTTACCCAAATAACTAACTTTAAAAAAAATAGTTTAAAAGCAAAGTTACCAATATAAAAAAAATTAATTTGAAATTAAAGTTACCAATTAAACTACTTTGAACTCAATTTAGTCTTTTAATTAAAAATACAAAAAAATAAAAAAAAAATTAAATTTTAAATTAATTATCAGACCCTTAGTTCCTCCTAATCTATACTAGCTCCTATTTGGTTTTCAAAGAAAGTTGTTTTTTCTTTGCAAAAAAAGTCCGTTTTTAAGTTATACTATTTGATCTCTCAAAAAAGTCAACTAATTTTTTTTTATATTTTTTAATTTAAGATAAAAAAACATATAAACATCCCAAACACCTTAATTTTTTTTAAAATTAAAATTATTATAATACCTTTAATTAAAAAATTCAACCCTTTTATAACAAATAAAAATATCGGATGAAGCCTTTCCGAGCATGTAACTGTCTTGTTCTTCCCAGTTTTCTCTGCTGCAAAGCTTTTTCGTAGCGCTTTCCAGTCTTTTTTATTCAACTTATTCGATTTGTGTTGTAAGAAATGGCAAAAAATGGTCCCAAAATGGCAAAATGAATTGATAGTTGGGTGTGTTCTGAAATTTGGGGGAATGCTGAATGGAATTATGGAAGGGAGAGAGGTAGGGAGGGAGGGAGGGAGCTTCAATCAATAATTTGGATTTACTAGCTATACTTGAAGAAGGCTAAAAAATAAAAGTACATAAATTTAATCTTATCCATTTACTTCAAAACCAACACCATATTTTTAGTCCATGATGCAATTCTTTCTCTAAACAAACATAAAAAGATTAACCTCATTATAGGTAATCTCCTTCTCCTTTTAAAAAGTAATTATTGAATAGTCATAAAATATTATATGTCATTACATACGTAGTGCTCCTATTTAGTTAAATAGTAAAATATACTCTGCGTCAAATAATGTTAACCCACTTTTATTAGGTGAGTAAAAAATTAAAGTAACGCACTTAGTGTATATTGCGCATTCTCATTTGTTGAGAATACTACATAGGTAATGCCATATGATATTTTAGGAATATCTAATAATTTTCCGTATGGTAATCTCATATTTAGGTTTTGTTTGCCATAGGGTTTAAAGTTTGACTTTTTGACTTTTAGCTTAAAAGTCAAAAAGCTAAAAAGCTATGTTTAGGAATCTAAATGCTTTTAGCTTTTTTTTGTTTTTTTTACATAAAATAATTTTATATATTTTTTAAAAATACTATAACTCTTATTATACACATCGGTTTCTTATAAAAATTATATTTTTAAAATTTAACCATCCAAATATATCAAACAAGATCTATATTGAATATAAAATTATGTAAAAATAAAATTTAAAAAATTCATAATACTTTTTTTTCTAACTTGAAGCTCTTTTGGTTTAAAGTCATTTTAATCCCAGTTAATTTTTTGGCTAAGAGTTCATTAGGCAGTCTAATTTTAAGCTGATTGTTTGGTTTTAATTTAAAGCTAAAAAGTCAAAAAAATTATTTAGTCGGAAATTATGTGACTTTTAAGCCCCAAAAAACCAATATATACTCAATGTAAGTTTTCTAAAATACCATTCAACCCTAAACGAGATATTACAATAATTTAAGGAATGAAAATATTACAATATTTTAAGTTCAATTTGTTATCATTACTTCAAGACAAATGAGCAAGTTCATATAATTTTTTCTTAATAAATCACATCACACTAGTGATGAAAAAATCAAAATGACTTTAACTAAAAGATCAATACTACAAATTACTAAAGATCAGTACGACGAGAAAATCTAATAATTTTTACAAAAGATCAAAATTATTAAATTAAAAATAAAAATACTAAAATAAAAAAATGTCACCAACAACATAAACTAATAATTTTTTTATGTACAACAACTTTTACAACAACCGTTACTATACATTTTGAACTATTGAAAAAGTTTGCATAAATTAACCGAGTTGTTGAATAGACCAGCATTGGGGTATGATAGTTTGATTAAAATTTGTTTAATTTTATATATAGAAAGATAAAATTAAAAATTGTTATGAGAAAAATAAAAAAACGTAAAAATAAATAGGTTAAAAGTTACGAGTTTGAAAATGAGACATTTTGGTTTTTTTGGGCTTCAAGTCAAAAGCCAAAAAGCCAGTAGCCAAAATGAGCACTTATTGTCATTTGACTTAAAATTATTCATATATTTCACTAAAAGAATTTTTTACTTATTTGGTTTAAAATGATTTTAAGCAAAAAAACATAGTTTTAAAGCCATTTTACTTATTTGGTTTAAAATAATTTTAAGCAAAAAACATAGTTTTAAAGCCAAGTTATCAAATAAATTCTGAATTCTACATTATTATTAATTTCACTCAATTTATACCGATTATCAAATGAGTTAAAGATTAATGCTGGAACTGCTTTATCAACAACTTTTTATGAGCTCTGCGCCCAAATTAATGCCCAACTTACAAGAAAGTTGGTATTTGAATAAGGTTCGATGGTCCATTCTGGCAGTCCCCCAATAATGAGGACCACTGTGATCAGAGCCATGAACAAAGGCACTGAACCGTCGTGTGGGTGCGTGACCACCCGGAGCCGGAGGGAATTCATAATTCGAGAATGGTGGGGCCATCAAATTATTTTATTAAATAATATAATATTCTTATAAATATTAATACAATGTGTCTGGTATGAACTCTATTTATATTCAATGGGTCTCCTTAATTTTTTATATTTATATTTATATTTATCTAAAATAAGTAAGTATATTTAAAATATCTTCAAAAAATTATGTTAATATCTGTTAGACGCGTGTTTTGTATTTTACGAATTTATATAATTAGAGTTTTATAATTATACATGGGTTACGGTTTTTAGGATTTGTGAATAAAATATGAGTTTTATAATTGTAGTATGTGTGTTGAGAATTGAATCAAATGAGTAAATATGTAGGGAGAGGTAGAAAAATACCAAGGGCACCAGAGTAACAATTGAGCGAGAAAACAAAATATGTTTAAAAACTCGGGTTGTGAGTGTTGAATTTTTAAGTATTTTTAATTTCGTGATTGTATAGTATACTTTACGATTATAGTGGATTATTTATCTCACATATGTAAATTCTTATGTAATTTTTTTATTTAGTATATACATAATTTATAATTTCGTTTGTATTTAGAGAATGGTAATCAATTCCAACAGTATCCCACCTAATTTATTTAAATTCTCTCCAACGGTACCAAAAATATTAGTACCATGTTTTTTAAGCGAAGATTGGTGATAGCCACTTTCAATAGTTTCTCTAGTTTTTAAAATATAATTAGCTTTTTAAAAAATTTGAATTTTCATCCGCTACTTTTCATTCATTATGTCTATATTAACTGTATAAATAATGTTATTTCACACGTGCAGAGAGCGCATGCCTCTATCTCCCTCTCTTTTTTTTATAATTACATTACTACTTATAAAAGTAAAAAAGTCTTTTATATGCATACTTACATAATTATATTTGGCGTCTTTCTCAATTATGCTAAGATCTCATTTTCTTAATTCTTAAAACCAAAAACTTGTAACTTAGTCTATTAAAATTCATTCTTTTTTATAAAAAAGATATATAAAAAATCAATCACTTATATTCTTAAAAATCTCTTTTAATTTGTCCAATTCATTTACAGAATCGACTACAATATTGAACTCAAAATTCTCACTAATCGACGACTGATTTTCATAGAAAAGATAAGTGACTGACGACCTTCAAACCATAATTGAGAAAGACCTTTAAATGGTAGCCAATGATTCGCTAACAAAAACAATGTTAGAGTAATTTTTGCCAGCATTGTATAATTTTCTCTCCTAAATTAATTTCTTAAAAAATATTTTTTATTTTATAAAATATTTAACACTATATATATATATTTGATGTGTCGGTGTCACAAGGAGGGGTGAAAGTGATGGTAGAATTGGCGAGCTTTCAACACTGAACTGAGGTTCAGAGACCCCCCATGACCACATGTGATGTGCAGGGCCAGGGAGGCACCAACGATTAATGCACTCCTCCGTAACCCAACCCATCTGATTGAAATGCTGTCCGCTGTTTGTTTGGAAGTCACATGGTTTCAGACGGACCAAAAATACCCATGTCCTCCTCGTCTTCTAAGCTTATTTTAAGTTTGAGACGTGGCTAGGGACGGATTAAGAGATTTTTATTTAGCAGTAGCGACTTGTTTTTATAAGTTTTTAAATACGATGAATATTTAGATTTTTTCTTAAACACTTAACGGGTGGAGTTTTATGATTTTAAAATATTTTAAATTAATACTAATATAATTATAAATATTTTTAAAATTGGAGGGACAATCGTTTCCAATCGCTTCTTTTGGATCCGTCTATATATAGAAGTGGTTGAAAATAATTGTTATATTAGTGTTGGTAAAGGTCTCCTACCCAGGAGAGTTTGGATTTGGATTATTTGTTCTATAAATTATATGTATCTCCGTTTCATTGTATAGAAAGTGGTTGTATTGTATGAGAATTTTTAGGCACTAAAATCTTTTGGCAGGTTCGATGGTTCTTAATTTATTGGCCATGCTTGGGTGATTTTGCTTATTTGATTATTGATTTATAAACCAAAAAGTAAGACACGTCGTTTGGGTAACCAAATAAGTTAAAAATAAAATAATAAACAAATAAGTAAATAAGCAAATAAAACTCGTTTGGATAGCCAAATAAACTCGTTTGAGTAGCTGACTCATAAGCAAATAAGTAAATAAGCCACAAGTCACTCAAACAAACTTACTTATTTGGGATTTGACTTATTTGCTAATAAGTAAATAAGCCAATAAAAAAATAAATAAGATCCACCAAAATAGGGCCATTGAACAAATAAACATGACATTTTCAAGACAGGTGATCCATTACTAAGGGAGACCAAATTAAATCAAACTAAGTTTTTACCTTAATTAATTGGGATTAACTACATGAGTCATTTTATACTATTTTGTTATGTTAAAAGTTATATCTTTAGTTAGTTTTAATAAGTTCATATTATTTCTTAATACGGTAGCCTATGTCAATTTTGGTCTACATATTTTGTAGTATTTTTATTATTTATGATCTTATCATTTTTTTACTGCTGCATTAACTGGTCAATGCTATATATATTCAAACCGCATTAATCTATTTTTTCTCAACTTGTTTGCAATTAGTGCAATTCCTACCAGTTCACGAATTTTTTTATTTCTAATTTTATTTTTTCTAGTTTTATCACACATTTAACTTGCATTCTCATTTTCGCAATATTCATTTTATTTATATATTATTTCTTAACAGCCTAACATTCAGTTCCATATAAAATCGTTAGTTTAATAATTGTTCTATAATTTTTTTTAATCTTGTAGGTATCAGTCGATCACATAAAATTTTGAAAACATTTATCTATTAGAGCTAACCAATTTTGATTCTAGTCACATTATTTATAATTTTTTTTTTATCTTTATTAACAATTAAATTTAGATAACAAAAATGTTTCTTCGGAGGGAATGTTTAAAAAGTTATGTGCTTTTTTTTTTCTTAACTCTAGTAATTTTTTAATTTTGTTCAGTTTTTTCTTTAAAAATTCTTCTTAACTACAAAAAATACATAAGTAAAATAATGTCTAAAATGTGAAAGGGTACCAGAGTCGCCGGACAAAAAAAAGTCAAGTTTTTAGTCAAAATATGATTTTTTGTTGTTATTTTTAAAAATTACGGTAAAAATTATTGTACTTCTTATATTATAGTAATTAATAGTAATAAAAAAGTAAAACTTGTGGTTAATATTTAAAAAACTCAATAAGACAAAATAAAATTTTAAAAAGTAAAAAGGACCTAAAATCATTGGAATGAGTAATTGTCCGACAGTTTTGAAGTATGATATGATATTATTTATGTTGTTTATGTGTAATGATATAGTAAAAAATATTTTAAATAAAATAATATTAAATTATTATTTTTGGATATGTGAGAAATAAAAATGAACCTACTTAATATGTATTGAATCTTTTTATCTTCTAGCTAAGAATATTACGTGGTATCATTTACACAATACTTTAGCAATGTCAAAACTAATAGTTTATAAATTATATCTTGTAATAAAAGTTGCGAGTGTTAGGTACATATGCTAGCTTATAAATAAAATAAAAAAATAATAATTATAATTTGTAATAAAAATTATAAATATTTAAAAAATTATAATTTATAACTAAAATTAATAATAAAAGCTAAAAATTAATCTCCAGCCAAAAACCCATAAGGTCCCAGTTATTTGACCTATGCTTATCGTTCTCTAAATGTGGTGGTCCATTTTAATAACGTGAACTATTTATGTTAAAACTTTCTAAAAAAATATTTATATAAAAAAAATAATCA
>JAOTRH010224826.1:0-10386 GCA_034768845.1 Heliamphora exappendiculata
ACGCAGATCGAGACGACCGAGCAGGCCGCCGAGCACGGGCTGAAGAAGTTCACCCCGCAGGAGGTCGAACGGTCGGCGGAAAGCGCCGCGCGCTTCTTCTCCTCGATGGGGGAGGAGGTCAAAGAGGTGGTCGCGTCGCTCGGCTACACGCGCGCCCAGGATCTCGTCGGCCGTTATGACCTGCTCGAGCAGGTGGCGATGAAGGACAAGATCGACCTGACCCCGCTGATCTCCCCGCTGGAGGAGTACCTGGACCTCGAGCCGCTCGACCTGCCGGTCGCCGAGGAGGTCGAGGACACCCGCGCGGAGGCGGGCCTCGTCGTCGCCCGGCCGATCCGGATGGAGGCGAAGGAGGCTTCCGCGGAGATCGCCCGGCTGGCGCCGGAAATCTGCGGCGGCACCACCGTGCGCAGCGAGTTCCCGCGTCCGACCGACGCCAACGACCGCGTGCTCGGGACCGAGCTGGCGGGCGCCATCGCCCGCTCGCGGATCTTCGAAGACGGCCCGGAGTCGAACGACGAAGTCCTCGCCAGCCTCGAGTTCAACGGCGGCTCGGTCGCCGGTCAGGGTCTCGGGGCCTTCAACTCCTACGGGGTCTCGATCCGGGTCGAGGGCGGCGCCCAGGACGGCGTCGGCAAGACGATGCTCGGCGGCTCGATCTCGATCCTCAAGGGCAAGGGGGCGGCCGGCAAGCGGGTCAACGGCTCGGTCGGCAAGTCCTTCGCCTACGGCGCGCAGCGGGGCAAGCTCTACGTCCAGGGCTCGGCCGACTCGCGCTTCTGCATCCGCCTCTCCGGTGCCGACGTGGTGCTCGCCGGCGAGCCGCAGCAGGACATCGACGACGCCCGCGGTTGCATCGTCGACCGTGCCAACGCCAAGGGGTTCGCGTTCGAGTACATGACCTCCGGGCGCGCGATCGTCCTCGGGGACATCGGGCCGTGGGCCTGCGCCGGGATGACCGGCGGCCGCGTCTACGTCCGCTTCAATGCCTTCGGGATCGATCCCGACGCGATCGAGCGGCGGCTCGGCCGTGGCGCCAAAGTCGAGCTGAAAGACCTCGACTCCGAGGCGCTCTTCGACATCGACGAGCTGCTCTCCGGTTACGCCGAGGAGCTGCGGGCGACCGGCCAGGACGAGGAGGCGCAGCGGATGCTGGACCTCGCCGAGGATGCGACCTCGAACTTCCTGATGGTCATCCCGCGCAAGGTCCAGGCGGACCCGAGCATCAGCACCGAGTAATCGCCCATGGCGACCATCGTCAGAGGGTTCAAGGATTTCCTGCTCAAAGGGGACCTGATCACGACCGCGGTCGGCCTCGCCATGGGGCTGGTCACGGTCGCCCTCACCGAGTCGCTGGTCGAAAACCTGATCACCCCGATCGTCGCCGCGATCTTCGGCAAGCCGGATTTCGCCGATCTTCACTTCACGATCAACGGCTCCGTCTTCAAGTACGGGGCGTTCCTCAACTCGGTGATCGTCTTCGTCGGCACGGCGGTGGCGATCTACTTCTTCGTCATCGTGCCGTACAAGAAGTACCAGGAGCTGCGGGGCATCTCGGCGAAGACGCGCCCCTGTCCCGAGTGCACCACCTCGATCTCGGTGGCGGCGCGGCGGTGCCCGGCGTGCACGGCGGTGGTGGTCCCGGAGAGCGCCTGAGCAGCGGCAAGATCCGCTGCAACCGGGTCGTTCCTATCGAAACCGCTTTGGATTGCCGATCCAAAGCGGGTGAAAGCCAGATCCCGTCTCCTGGGGATGTTCCTGACCGGCGCGACCCTCCTCGTCCTGGCCTTTGCCGTGGCGGCGTGCGGCGGCTCCGGGTCGTCGTCGAGCGGCGGTTCCTCGTCGTCCACCTCGTCCTCCACCACGGCGACGGAATCGAAACAGGAGAAGGCTCTCACCACCGGCAAGGTCGTCTCGCACTGGCAGCGGCCGGTGGGGGAAGCCAACGTGATCGGCTACGAACTGCTGAAGGCGAGTGAAACGGAGTACCTGGCGAAGTCCTTCGCCACCGCCTTCGAACTGCCGGCCACGCTGAAGGTCAAGGGGGTGAACGGGTTCGGCGGCGGGCCCTTCTACGACCCGGAAGACAACTCGATCACGCTGCCCTACCAGTTCGCCACGGCCGTGATCGGGGTGATCTCGCAGGCCAATCCGGGGGGCACCGAAACCGAATGGGGCGAAGCGGTCGGCGCGGTCAACAGCTTCATCTTCGCCCACGAGTTCGCCCACGCCCTGATCCACAACTTCAACCTCCCGGTCCTGGGGAGGGAAGAGGACGCGGCCGACGGCATCGCCACCATCCTCCTCCTCAAAGCCGAAGGCGGCGCCACCTACGCCGCCGAGGCGGCCGAATTCTGGGACGGATTCTCCGGCCGCCAGAACCCGCCCCAGCTGGCGGAATACGCCGACAACCATTCCTTCGACCGCCAGCGCGCCTACAACATCCTCTGCTGGGTGGGAGGTTCCGACGAAGCCGTCCTCCAGGCCCTGGCCGAAAACGAAATCGTGCCCGAAGAACGCCTCGCCAGCTGCCCGGCCGAATGGCAGCTGCTGCGCGAGAGCGCCGAACAGGTGCTGGCGCCGCACCTGAAGAACGGCGCGAACCTGGCGCCCGCGCCCTGAGGCGGCGTGGGGGCGCCTTGCGGTGTCCTCGGTCATTCGGTTCGGGTCACGCACTGGAGTGCGCTCCCCTCGCCTCATTTCCTTGCGTCCTTGCGAGGCCGGCCCACGCCACCTCAGGGCAGAAGAGGAGCGCGGCGCGCGAACTAGCCGCCCGGGCGGCGGGTGAAGAGATCGGCGATCGCGCGGAGCTCGGCCAGGAGCTCGTCCAGCATTTGCTCGGTCTGGGCGTGGATGCGGATCTCGGCGGCGGCGCGGTCGGACTCGACCTCGTCGATGCGGGCTTCGAGGCGCTCGGTGCGCTGCTCGACGCCGTCGATGCGGCGATCGAGCTTGCGTTCGACCCGTTTGGTCCGTTTCTTGACGAAGAGGCGGGTGTCCTCGCGGAGGGCGTCGAGCTCGCGGCGCAGCGCCTCGTCCTCGGCACCGGCGGCCGCCTGCTCGGAGAGCATCTCTTCGACCCCGTTGCGGACCCGCTCGATCTCCTCGTGGAGCTGGGCTCGGGCGCGCTCGGCGGCGAGCGAGATCGGCGGCTGGTGGCCTTCGGAGGGGGGATCGACAGGGTTAGGCACAGCGTTCACCACCGCAGATGCTACGGCGGGGAGAGGCGGCAACCCGTGGAACTAATAAGATCCCGCGTCGATGGGTCCGATCAGCGCCGAAGTCGAAGTCGACGCCCCGCGTGAGGCGGCGTTCGCGCTGATCTCCGACCTCGCCCGTCGGCCGAACTACACCGATCACTTCCTCACCGGCTTCCACCTCACCCGCATCGACGCCCGGGGCGTCGGCGCCGGCGCCCGCTTCCGGGTGAACGCGCCGCTGCGCTCGCCCTGGGAGGACACGACGATCGTCGAGGTCGAGGAGCCGTTCAAGATCGTCGAGCGCGGTGCCGGCGGCCGCTCGAACCGGATCCCGACCCACACGGTCTGGGAGTTCGAGCCGGGTCGTTCCGGGATGACGATCGTGCGCGTCACCCACTGGACGACGCCGAGGGAACCGATCGACAAACTGGTCGAGTCCCTCAGCCTCGGCGCCCGCTACCAGCAAAAGGGCTGGAAAAAGGCACTAAATCGGCTTCGCGACATCCTCGAGGAAGGCGGACCCGGGGGCGAGCGCATCGCCGTCGCCGGGGGGAACCGCTATCTGACCGGCATCCCCTAATAGACTGCGCGCCGCCTATGTTCTCCACGCACCGACGTATCGCCCTGCCCCTGCTCGTCGCCCTCATGTTGGGCCTTCTCGCGATCGGCGTCTCCGCCTGCGGTTCCGGCGACCCGCACGAAGTGGAAGAGGGTGAAGTCGTCCAGGTCGGAGGGCTCAAGTACACGGTGATCTTCTCCCGTTACCTGAACGAAAACGATCAGGAGGACGTGGCATACCTGAAGGGCCAGCAGCCTCTGAAGAAGGACTCGAACTTCTTCGGTGTCTTCCTCCAGGTCCAGAACCACACGCACGGGACGCTCAACCTCACCAAGCGGCTGACGATCACCGATGCCGACGGCAACGCCTATAACGCGCTGCCGAGCGAAAGCGAATTCGCCTTCCCGTTCGGCGCTCTCCTCCCCGAAAACGAACAGATCCCGTTCGACGACTCGACCGCGCAGATGGGCGCGATCCAGGGCTCCGTCGCGGTATTCGAACTGCCCGAATCGGTGTCCGGCGCCCGCCCGCTGAAGCTTCACATCCCGGGTCCGTTGGGCGAATCTGGCGTCGTCGAGATCGACCTTTAGGCACCCGCCGCCTGGGGCGGCGTGGGCCAGCCTCGCAAGGACGCAGGGAAGCGAGCGAGGGGAGCGCACATCAGTGCGTGACCCGAGCCGAGCGACCGAGGACACCGCGAGGCGCCCCCACGCCGCCCCAGGCTATTCGTAGCCGGCGGAGAGGACCTGCGAGGCGATCGGGGCGGCGACTTCGCCGCCTGCGGCTTCGGCTTCGATCAACAGCACCCCGATCGCCAGCTTCGGCTTTTCGACCGTGGCGAAGGCCGAGAACCAGGCGTCTTTCTTGTGCTGGGGTTCGACTTCTTCTTCCCCTTCGACCGGTTCGGCGCCTTCTTCGGGTTCGACCACCTGGCCGAGTTCGGCGGTCCCCGTCTTGCCCGCCACCTGCCCGGCCGCGATCGCGCCCGCCGTACCGGTGCCTTCGGTGACGACGCCGGTCATCAGTTCGGTCATCTCGTCGGCAGTCTTCTTCGACATCACCCGCACCGGCTTCATCGTCGGGCCGAGTTTGCGCGAGTAGACGATCGAGGTCGGCATCCGCACCCCGTCGTTGGCGATGGTCTGGGCGACGCTCGCCATCTGCAGTGGCGTCGCCAGCACCTCGCCCTGGCCGATCGCCGAGACCGCCAGGTCGACTTCTTCGCCGATGTCCTTCGGGATCGTCGATTCGGCCGGTTCGACTTCCTTCGCGATCGAGGGTGAATAGAGGGTCGGCGGCGAGTTGAAGCCGAAGGCTTCGGCGGTTTCGACCATCTTCTGGTTGCCGATCTGGGGGCCGAGGGGCAGGAAGTCGGCGTTGCAGGACTCGGCGAAGGCTTCGCGGAAGGTGCCGCCGCAGTACTCGCCATTGGCGTTTTCGATGAAGCGCCCGCCGACGTTGATGCCGTTGGTGATTTCGAATTCGTCGTCGAGCTTCACCAGGTTCTTCTGGAGGGCGGCGACGGAGGTGATGATCTTGAAGGTGGACCCGGGTGGCTGGGGGGCGGAGAAGGCCTGGCCCGCCAGCGCTTTCACGTCGCCGGTCTTCGCGTCCAGCACGGCGACGCCGCCGTAGCGTTCGGCCAGCGCCGCGACCGCGGTTTCCTGAAGGTACGGGTCGATCGTCGTCTTCACCGGCGCGCCCGGCTCCGGTTTCGATTCGCCCAGCACCCGGCCCTTCGCTCCTTCGCCGCCGTTCGCCGGGACGGCGAGGAGCTTCCCGCCCGGCTTGCCGGCGAGGCGGCGGTTGAAGGCTTTCTCGAGGCCGCTGATCCCGACCGGCGTTTCCGGCGGGAAGCCCTGGGCGGCGAGCTTCGGCTCCTGCTCTTCGGAGGCTTCGCCGACTTCCCCGGTGACGTCGATCGCGGCGCTCCCCATCGGATGTTCGCGTTCGGTCGCCGGCCCTTCGGCGAGCGGCGTCCCGTCGGCGGCGAGGATCGCGGCGCGCGGCGCCAGTTCGGTTTCGGCTTCCAATCTCTCGCCGGGCCGCAGGCCGGGGAAGACGAGGTTCCTGGCCCAGGCGATGCCGCCTTCGGCCCACGGCAGGTCGAGATCCTGGGCGATGGTGCCGAAGGCGACCGTGCGGATGCGGACCGGAACCGGCACCACCGTCTCGCCTTCCTCGGAGCGGGCGCCTTCGGCCGAATCGGCGACGAGGCCGCGCATCGTCGAGATGTCGCGCGCTTCGCGGTAGGCGGCGGCGAACTGCTTCGGGGTGACCTCCGCTTTGGAGGCGTCGTTCAGCTCCGCGTACATCGCCGGGAAGTTCTTCGCCTGCCAGGCTTCGGCGAAGCGGTTGGCGGCCGCCTTTTCCGGCGACCCAGGGGTCCCCATCGCGGCTCCGACGACGAAGGCCACGAGCGCGATCGCGCCGAGCGGGAGAGCTCGGGTAAGCAGTCGTCTACGACGCTCGGACTCGGGAGACGGCCTGCTCACTGCTGGAAAGGTAATCGAGCGGTCCGCGGCGTGCTTGTATTTGGGGATGACGGTACTGGACTGGGCGATAGTCGCCTTCACCATCGCGCTCGGTCTGTGGGGGTACCGGCAGGGCCTGATCGTCGGCGCGCTGACGCTCGGCGGGTTCGCGGTGGGCGCCTTCCTCGGCAGCCGCCTGGGCCCGATCGTCCTCTCCCAGGGCTCCGATTCGCCCTACGCGCCGCTCTGCGGTGCGATCGGGGCCTTGCTGGTCGGGGCGCTCTCGGCGGTGGCGCTGGAGGGGGCGGCGCTGGCGCTGCGGCGGCGCTTGATCCGCCGTCCGTTCATGCACCATGCCGACGGCGCGGGCGGCGCGGCGCTGATCGGCGCGTTGGCGCTCGGCCTCGCCTGGATCTTCGGCGCCGTCGCCCTGCACGCGCCGGGGACCACGCAGTGGCGCGCCGACGTGCAGAACTCGGTGATCCTGCGGGAGCTCGACCAGGTCCTGCCGCCGAGCGGCGGCGTCCTCAACGTGCTCGACCGGGTCGATCCGGCGCCCTCGATCACCGGTCCGGCGACGCCGATGCGGCGTCCCGACCCGCGGATCGCCGCCGACCCCGACGTCCTCCACGCGGGGAGCTCCGTCGTCCGCGTCCTCAGCACCGCCTGCGGCCTCGGCATCGAGGGCTCCGGCTGGGCGGTGCGACCGAACCTGATCGTCACCAACGCCCACGTCGTCGCCGGCGCCGACGACACGACGATCACCACGCAGAGCGGGGTGGAGATGGACGCGACCGCGGTCCTCTACGAGCCCGAAGACGACCTCGCCCTGCTGCGCGTGGACGGTGAGCTGCCGGTCCTGCCGATGGCTTCCGGCGACCGCGACGGGTCCGCGGCCGCGGTCCTCGGGTATCCCGAGAACGGCCCCTACACGGTCACCCCGGCACGGGTCGGCGAGACGCGCGAGACGATCAGCGAGGACTCCTACGGGCGCGGGCCGATCGACCGGACGATCACGGCGCTCGGGGGCGACGTGCGCAGCGGCAACTCGGGTGGGCCGCTCCTCGGCAAGGACGGCAAGGTGGTCGGGGTCGTCTTCGCGGCGACCACCAGCGGGCCGCACGGCGGTTTCGCGGTACCGGTGGAGGAAGTGCGGAACGCCCTGCACCGGATCCCGGGTGGGCCGGTCGACACCGGTCCCTGCACGCGCTGAGCCGACCCGCCCGCGCGGTCGGCCCTCAGTCGACGTGGTCGGGCCAGGGGAGGGGGAAGAACTCGCGGTACGGCCGCGCCTCGTCGATCACGCGGGCGACCGCGGGCCGCGCGCTCAGCGCCGCGTAGTACCGGGTGAGGTCGGGGAGGGCGTCCTCGTCCCAGGGGCGGACGGCACGCGCGTAGAAGAGGCCCGGCGCCGCCGAGCAGTCGGCCAGCGTGAAGTCCGCGCCGGCGAGCCAGGCGTTGCCGCACAGTTGCTCGTCGAGCACCGGGTAGATGCGGTCGAGCGCGCCGCGGGCCTCCTCGACCCCGTGGGCGTCGCCGGTCCCCTCGGGCCGGAGGTTGTCGAGGACGATCTTCTGCATCGGCGTCTGCACCCGTCCGTCGATCACGCGGTCCCAGAGCCGCGCTTGAAGCGCGGCGTCGGCGTCGGTCGGGATCAGCGGCGGCGCGTTCCCGAAGCGGTCGAGGTACTCGACCACGATCGTCGATTCCGGCACGGTGACCCCGGCGTCATGGTCCTCGAGCAGCGGCATCGACGCTGGAGGCCACAGCGCCGCCAACCGGGCGCGATCGGCGTCGTCGTCGACCTGCCGGCGCTCGAAGGGCACGTCGCGCTCATAGAGCGCGATCAACGCCTTCCAGCAGTAGGAGGCGAAGGGGTGCTCGTGGAGGGTCGGCGGTGTCATCGCGCGAGGCCCGCGGCGAGCTGCTCGCCGAGCGCGTCGAGGAGCTTGCCGGTGCCGTGCTCGCGCTCGGCCGGATCATCGAGGCCGTCGAAGAACGCGCCTTGCTCGGTGAAGACCATGCGGGTGCCGCCTTCGGCCGGGAAGAGCTGGACGGTGGTCAGCGAAGTCGACATCAGGCGCTCGTCCACCGAGAGGTCATAGGCGAAGACGATCCGCTCGTCGGGCACGATGTCGTGGTAGCGGCTGCGGAAGGAGTGGACCGGGCCCCCGGCGGGGCCGCCCTGGTTGACCTCGCCGCCGCCGACTCGGAAGTCGAGTTCCCAGACCCGGTTCTCGAAGCTCTCGGGCACGGCGAACCACGCCGCCTTCAGCTCCGGGTCGGCGAAGGCGCTGAAGGTCTGGGCCGGGGTGCAGTCGTACTGGCGCTCGATCGTGAAATCGGCGTGGGTGACGCTCATGGGTTCCTTCCGTAGGTGGTCTTGAGCACGTCGCCGAGGCGGTCGAAGTGGCTCTCCCAGACCTGACGGTGTTGGGCGATCCACCCCTCGACCGCGCGCATCGGCGCCGGTTCCAGCCGGCAGGTGCGCACCCGGCCGACCTTCTCCGAGCGCACGATGCCGCTCACCTGCAGCACTTCGACGTGCTGGACGACCGCCGACAGCGACATATCCAACGGCTCCGCCAGCTCGCTGACGGACGCCGGACCTTCGCTCAGGCGGACGACGATTGAGCGTCGGCTCCGGTCGGCGAGGGCGTGGAAGGTGCGGTCGAGGAGATCGGCATCGGTGGGCACGGGCCAAGGTATAGCAAATACTTAAGTGATCACTGAAGTATTTGCGCCCAGGAGCTCGGAATCCGCCGGCCGAGGAACTACGTTCAGTAAGGTCGATGAACGTGAATTACGCCTCGCAGACCCAGATCGCGCCCTCGCGGCAGGCCGCCCCGGCGCCGGCTCCCTGCGGCGAAGTGTGTCCCAATTTCCACGCGGCGATCGAGTTGATCGGCAAGCGTTGGACGGGGGCCATCCTCTGCGCCCTGATCGAGCGCCCGATGCGCTACGGGGAGCTCGGCAAGGCCGTTCCCGGACTGTCGGACCGGCTGCTGTCGCAGCGCCTGCGGGAGCTCGAGGACCAAGGCCTGGTCGAGCGCGAGGTGGAAGCCGGCACCCCGGTGCGGGTCACCTACTCGCTGACCGCCACCGGGGAAGCCCTGGGGCCCGCGATCCGCGAGCTCAAGGCATGGGCCAAGCAGTGGAAAGCGACGGCCTGAGCCGTCTCTAGGCTGATTCCGATGGATCAGCCACGGATCTCGTCCGGGACGCCCGCCCGCCCCGGTCCCGACCTGCCCGGCCCGTTCGCGGTCGGGCGCTACGCGAAGGTGCTCCAGGAGGAGATGCGCAAGCGTGCCCGCGTGCTCCTGATCGGCGAGGTGACCGGGATCAGCCGCAGCAAGGTCCAGGCCTATTTCGAGCTCCGCGACGGCGATGGCGCCGTCCCCTGCCAGATCTGGCTGAACGACCTCGAACGCCTCGGACTGCCCGAGGGCGCCCTTCGCGACGGCGCCGAGGTGGTGATCGCCGGCGGGCCCGACTACTACCCGGGCGGGGGCACGGCCTCGCCGAGCTTCAGCTTCCGCGCGACCCACCTGCGCCTGGCCGGGGAAGGCGACCTGATGGCCCGCCTGGAGGCGCTGCGCACGCAGCTGCGCGCCGAGGGCCTCTTCGAGCTGCAGAAGCAGTTGGCGCGGCCGGTGCTGCCGCGGACGATCGGCGTCGTCACGGCCGAAGGCGGCGCGGCGCGGCGCGACCTGCTCGCGGGCCTCGGGCGGCGCGGCTGGGGCGGGACCGTGGTCTGGGCCTTCGCCCCGGTGCAGGACCGTCATGCGGCGCCGAAGATCGCGCGGGCCCTGCAGGACCTGGCGGCGCGGCCGGAGATCGAGGCGATCGTGGTCACCCGCGGCGGCGGCAGCCTCGCCGACCTCTGGGCCTTCTGCGACGAGACGCTGTGCCGGACGGTGGCGATGCTGCGGGTGCCGGTGATCAGCGCGGTCGGGCACGAGCGCGACTCGACCCTGATCGACGACGTCGCGGCGGTCTGCTGCTCGACTCCGACCCATGCCGCCGAGGCGGCGGTCCCTCTCGACTGTGGAATCGCCCGGGCCGAGGTGCGGCGGATGGCGGGCGCGCTGCGGCGCGGGGCCGACGGTGCGATCGCGGCGCGGGCCCGGCACCTCGGCTCGCTGGCCCGCGG
>JAOTRH010224837.1:0-10386 GCA_034768845.1 Heliamphora exappendiculata
TGTTAAATTTAAAAAATATAATTTTTATAAAAAATAAATATGTATAACAAAAATTAAAATATTTTTAAAAAATATATAAAAAATTACGTAAAAAAGTAAAAAAAACTTAAAGGTAAAAATTTTTGAGTTGCCAAATAAAATTTTTTAACTTTTAAAATTTTAAGTAAAATAAATAAAAAATTTCAACTTAAGACCGATTTAAAACCAGTTGGGTAACGAGACCATGTTTAAAAAATATATTACATTAAAAAATATTATTATAAATTCACATATAGAAAAGAGAAGTGTGAGGATTGTTTTTCTGTTCTTTTTTTTTTTATTCCAACAATTTTCAGTTTTCGAAAACAGTGTATCAAAATCCTCTTAAGTTCTCAATCAATCAAATTGTCAGTACAGATTTTTTTAAATCAGAATTTTAATAAACCATTAATGCCGCAGGAATTGAGAAAGAAGTAAAGCCAGACAGTTGCAGATGGAAATTACTTTGCATTTATTTAAATGAACCGGAAAGCTCAGAATTTCTATCTTGCAACTTGCAAGGGCTTTTTGGAATAATAATTTATTTATATATTTTATTTTTAATAATAATTTATTTATATATTTTATTTTTAATATTTTTTTATTTTTTTATTAATTTTTTATGTTTTTTTATTAAAAAATGTTAAGATTGACTCAAATATCAATATTGTGAATTTAGCAATTTTTCTATTGTGGATTAAACAGCTTTTCTATTGTAAATTTAGCAATTTTTCTAATGTTGATTTAACAGCTGTTTTTTTGTTATTTTAGCAGTTTCTGTTTTGGTACTCTCCAATAAATAGAACTCTATAATTCTACTTGTCGTGTGAAGAGAAAATTAAATGGAGTAGAGATGTAAAGAGAGAGAAAAATACCGGAGATACGGAATTAATTTTTAAGCAGAGAAACGGACTTTGTTTTATGAGCTCGGGTTATGAGTGTCGAGTTTTGAAGTGTTTTTGATCTCGGATTTGTACATTCTACAATTATAGTGGATTATATCTCACCCGTGGACGTAGGCAAGTTGTGCCGAATCACGTAAATTTTTGTGTGATATTTTTTTTGATGTGCGCAATTATTTTTGCTTTCGTTCGCATTCGAGAATTGGTGTTCAAATTCCAACAGAAAACAAGTCAAAAAATAATTTTTTAACAAATTATGAAAAGATTTAAAAAAATAAAAAAGGCTAAAATAAGTTAATAAGTTAAATTTTATGTTGTTTATTTTCTCCTTTAGCAAAAAAAAATTGATTAATTTTAAAATTTTTTTGATTATGCTTGTCAAGATGATTCAATTTTTTTTTTTTAAAAATAAATGGTCAAAAATAAAAACAACTTTGCATATTTAGTGTTTAAAGTATTATCTGTTATATAACTGGTTTTAAAATTTTTTTGATTATGCTTGTCAAGATGATTCAATTTTTTTTTAAAAAAATAAATGGTCAAAAATAAAAACAACTCTGCATATTTAGTGTTTAAAGTATTATCTGTTATATAACTGGTCTCAAACTTAAATAAAAGAGGAAGATTGTGCTTTAGTAGCTAATAATCAGTACGTAAAAAAAACTCATTAGATCTCTATGGATATGAATTTAATAAATTTGGTTTAGAGTTGAGATCGACTACATAAATTCTTAACGTAGTAGAATATCTTAAAAAATTTATATAACTGACCGTAATTAATTAAAATAAAGACATAATTTGATTTGGTTTGATTTAATTTAGAGTCAAAATAAAAAAATAATTAAATATGAACAAAAATATCCACAGTAAGGATGTGAGTTATCCCGAGAAAGAGAAGGTGAAATGTGCGCAGATTATTTTATTTTTTTAGATTTTTCTTAAAAATTAAGAAAATAAAAAATTATACAATAAATAAGTATTTATTTTATTTTGAAAATTTTCTAATTCAAAAAACATGACAGGGATTCCAAAATGTATTCACATTATGTAAGTCGAACACTTTCAATATAAAGCAAAGATAAGCAAGTTTCAATATGATTTGATTTTTAAATTTTTTATCAACAATCAATAGCAAAAAATATATAAATATTATCCTAAAAAATAAATTTAATTATATTATGAAAAGCTCTTATTAATATAATTTAATTAGGTTTGGGTATGCTCATAGTAAACCTCTACTACCAAATTGTAATTTGACATTCTGATAAAATTCATATGAAAGGTAAAATATTATATAATTAAGTTTTTTAGTTTGAAATTTTGAGATAAAAAAAAATTGATTTTAAATTTTAAAACCAAGATAAGAAAAAATTTGAGATTAATTGATGAGTTTTTTTAGACAAGCAAAATGAAACCTTTAAATTAAAAGAGATAAAACATCATAACTTATTACCTTTCTATCATGTCACCTAGAAACATATTTTTACATATATATATTTGAGTAAGTTATACTGATTTTTCTTAAAATTTTTGATAAAAATACTAATCTTCTTTGTAATTTTAAAAATAACATTAACCTCCCATCAAATTTAATTTTAACATCAAATAAATCAAACCGTTAACATTTTTAACGAAAATTACCATCACCAACCCAAAACAACCAACCCATAAACCACCCCCACACACCCAAAATTACATCCCCAAACCCATCGTCTCTCTCTCTCTTCCATCTCTCTCTTTGCGACCAACGCCACCACCCCGAAATCACTACCGCCGCGACCAACGCTGCCGCTCCAAAACACCACCGCTGCGACCAACACTGCCATCTCTCTCTCTCTCTCTCTCTCTCTCTCTCTCTCTCTCTCTCTCTCTATATATATATATATATATATATATAGCGAAGAAGAAAAAGTGTAACGGCACAATGCCACGACCTACTCACACCATCAGTCACCAGTTGCCAAAGCCACACCCTCATGTCGCCACCAACTGTCGTTGCTATGTCCATCGCCACCGACAACGCCGGAATTAGCCATCACCAATTTTGAATCTCTCTCTTTCTATATATATATATATATATATATATATATATATAATTACAGATATATTTCTCTACATCTGCACACATATAATACTCCGAGAGAAAAAAAAAAAAAAGAGTGTGATTTTGGAATGAGGGGTAGTTTTGGGTCAGTAATGGTGATTTTTGTTAAAAATTTTAATAATTGAATATATTAATGTTAAAATTAAATTTGAAAAAAAATTAGTATTATTTTTGAAATCATTTTAAAATCATAAAAAAATGTTAATATTTTTGTTAAAAATCTCAAGATAAGTCAGTGTAATTTAGCTTATATATTTTATTTAGACATATATTATAGATAGGTAGGTAGATATGCATTCTCTGTATATTCCTTTTTAAATATGGACCTTTATATTTCAAAAATAATATTATTACATACACACAAATCAAAATTGCACGCCAACTATTTAAAAAAAATATCATTTTTAACATTCATATGCAAGTAAAATTCACAACACTTCTAAATTTCAATAAATATGCATGGCAAAAATATAATTTATGTATTTTTGTAATTAAAATTTTATATTTTAAGTATTTTTCATTTTAGAGAGCAAGAAGAAGATCGAAAAAAGGAAAAAATAAAACTAAAAAAAAATTGGGGTCTTGCCTGCAATAAGGGTGCACATGAGTCGATTTGATTCGATTTTATACTAAATTTAGAACCAAATTAATTTTTATCGGTTCTAATTTTTTGAACTTAAAACCAACCCAATCATATTGTAAAACCAAACCAAACTAAACTAATAAAAATCCGATTAATTCGATTGGAAACTATGGTTTCATAAATTTTAAAAATTACTTTGCGTACATGAAAAAAATTACTATGTATAAATTTTAAAATTTTAAAATGAATAATAAATAAAAATTAAGACTCAAACATTATAATAAAAATGTAAAATAAAAATTTAAATAATTATTTTATAATCAATTTAGTAAAAGAAATAATAAATATTTAATAAAATAATTCATAATAATAAATGACATATAACAACAAATAAATAACAATTAATAAAAATTATCTAATTTAATAACTTTTTTTTTAATTTGTAAACTTAAATTTTTTTATATGAATTTCACAATAATTATATATATAATATAATAATTAATATTTTTTATTTCTTTATATATATAAACCGAATTAATCTAACTCATTGAGATTAAATTAAATTAATTTTTAAATTTCTCAAAATTTTTATGCACCCCAAGCCTGCATTGCTCTGAACCCAGCTTCAACGTCTTCTTGGAGACCACCACAATGCCTGCACAGCACGGATGATAGTTCCATTAAATTCTGAGTACTATTTTGTTCATTTAATTAATCGCATTTAAAAGCATTTTAAATATTTTTATTTATTTTATTATTTTATTAATTATTTAAAATAAATTATATTAAATAAGTTGTAATAAGCTCATAGCAGTATGTTAATATTATTAATAATTTTGATTATACCTATTCTTAATTCTAATAAAAAAAGTATAAAATATATTACATAATATGCATACATTTTTATTAGCAATATATTTGAAATAAAAAAAGAAGAAAATTATTAATATAAAAGAATAGAGAGAAAGAGGTTTAAAATAAAAGTTGTAATTGAGAGAAAAATAAATACAATTTTAACTATTGAATGAAAATAAATTTTAATTTTTAAATATATCACTCAAGATAAATATTACATCAAAAACATTTTGAAATCAAGTCTCATTTGGGATAACTCCTATATGCTTATATTATTTTTATTTTTTATTTTTTTAATAAATTTTTTATTTAGTCAAATTATTATATTTTTTTATTCATCGTCAAATTATTATATTTTTTTTGATTCATTTTATCCACTAAACAAAAGGTGAAAAATAAAAAAATATAATAAAAAAATCAAATTTTATATTCTTTATTTTTGTCTTTATTATTATTTTTTTATTTTTTTGATTGATTCTTTTATTTTTTTGGATGATTTGATCAAGACTATGCAGAAAAATAAACAATTTTAGTCAAATAATAAAAAATTTCAAAAATAAACAAAAATATCAAAATTTAGGGCAAACACAGCCGTAATATAGATTTGATAAATAAGTGAACAAAATATTTACCTTTTAATTTGTGCAAATTAGGGCGGGCGGAGCCAATCCTACATTTCACAATAAACTTCAAAATTGAAATTAAAATTTAAACTACGATAGATAAAAAAAAAAAATAAAGAATTGTTCATCATATTGCGCGAACAAATTTGTTTTTTCCGTTAAATTTCCAAACCATCCAAAAGACGAAGCGACTCTGTTTTCCTGTAAATAATCTTACGAGACGAGAAAGTTCCATACACAATCGAAGCAGACTCTTGTGTGGCTTCTTCTTCTCCTCCTCCGACGAGCCTCCAATTCGCTCAGCTTCGCGAGCATTTCGCTTTCGGTGGAAATCCGCCCCGGCGAGCTCAAGAACGCGCTTCTCCTGATCGGCGGCGACCACAACCCGCTCTGCTCGTAATCGAAACCGAATTCTGAAGCGTCGGAGAATTTCGTCAGAAGTCGGTCCGATACCGACTTCGACACCATCTGGATTCTCGTTGGAGATGGCACCGGCAACGACGGCGAAGGCGAAATTTCAGAGATGGACATTTGAAATGAGAAGATTGAGCGAAAAACCTCTCGCGCTCTCTCTCTCTCTCTCTCTCTCTCTCTGGAGATGATGATTGATAAGACGTAGAATGAGAAGATTGGGATTAGTGAGAATTTTGGGAGGAGACAAAGTTGAATTTTAGAAGGGGTTTGGAGATGAACGCAAAAAGGTGGGAAGAGGGGAACTCTATGATAAGGACGTGTATGGCTGGTTGCAATTATAGAGCGGACGTGGGTAGCATGATTAAGGGTTCTAAATTTGGTGCTTCAATTTCGTGGTCTGACTTACAGTAAACTCTGCTAAATTGGCGAAACCATTATGGCGTCTGTTTTTTTTATTTTTTATTTTTTATTTTTTATAAAAAAATAACACAGATTTAAACACATTTTTTTATATAAAACAAAATATATATATATATTTTTTACACAAGAAGAGTTAAGAACAAATATTTAATACTTATAAAATAAATTTAAATAATATTTTAATTTTATAATTATAAATATATTTAATAGAATTCATCACTTTTTTGTGAGCTAAGTGCACAATCAGCGAGTACAGAATTGAATATATTTATTTGATGGTAGAGGTCTGTCCTTTCAATATTGTAGGCTCACGGGAGAAAAATGTGTTTAATTTTGTGTTTTATATACACAAATATGGAAAGAGACACCTTAGAGCTTGACGTGACCGTGCCCCCTCAGCGTTTTAGAAATTTTGTATACTTATTGCATGTTTGTGATATTTTTTAAGTTTGATTTTTAAAAAGTTTATTTTTAAAAAAAATTAAAGAATAAAAAAAATAAGTGTTTGAAATAATTTTTTTATTTTTTATTAAAATGTTTAAAGTATTTTTATTTTTAACTTTTAAGTTATAGCATCTGAAATATTGATACGATTTTATTTATTTATTTTGTAAGTAGTGTTGACTTTTTTATATAATGATCTTATAATAATTTTATTTGAAAAAAAATTAAGGTATTTGAAATATGTATTGAATTTTTTTTTATTGAATTAAAAAATAAAAAAAATTAGTTAGCTTTTTTAAAAATTAAATAGTGCAACTTAAATTTTGATTTTGTTTTTCAAAAAATTAACTTAAAACCTAATCCACACAAGCCCTTATAATATATTTATAGTAGTTAATTAAAAAATTAGATTTATATAATGCATTGGTCCCCTATTTTTTCTATAAAAAAAACATGATATTCACACGTGTATTTTAGCATTTTGTATTAAATTCTATTATGTCAAAAGGAAATGTGAAAGGTTAAAAATAAAGTGTGAATTTATTTTTTATTATTGCAACATATTGACGCACGCTATATATCTTGTAAAAATGTTTGAATTTATTATATAATTAATTCGTCCTTTATGTGGTTATACAAGAATTAGTTTTAATACTAAATTTTTTAAAAATTAAGTCCTACATTTTAAATAAAAGATATTCTTATTATAATTTTGCCCTTTAGTTTTAGTCTTAGGCAAGAGATGTAATAAGCTTATAGGATTTTAAAAAGGCGATAGTGGCGACACAGGCGACTAAATAAAGGCTGCACTAGAATTTCGGTAGAGGGGTGAGAGTTTGAGGCGTTGACAACAGTAGAAATGATGACCGATGGCGGCAGCAACTCTAGAGATCGTTGTCGCCGTAGGGTTTCGTCAAAGGGAAAAGGATGGTTTCAGTGAGGTGGAAGAGAGATGGATGACGAGAGCAACATGATGACAGGGCTTCGGCGACGACATCTGCAATGGCGATGAGGGCCTATGGTTTCAACGAGAAGGGGGAAGTGCGGCGACGGGATTTTGGAAACATGCGATGGATGTGGGTCTAGGGTTTGTGGTAGGATTGTAATTTTGGTTCGTCCCGACCCTGCGGTAGTTCGGGCATGCCAAATTCGACCTGGGCCCTCCAGGCTCCCATCGAATCTTCTGGTTGGGTCGAGATTTTTTGTCTGGGGGTCGGCCCAGGCCCTATGGGTGATAGGCTCGGGCTAGGGTCTCGGACTTTGGGCGGGCCTTGATTTCTTTGGATTTTTTTGTTAATTTATGTTTTTAATACTTTTATATATTATTTAGTTTATAAATTTATAATATAATGTTAGTTTACTACTTTATTAGTAGTAGTTAATATATTAACTTAAAAATTATAAATTTAAAGTTTATTATATTATATAAGTTTATAACTAATAATTTATTAGTTTATATATTATAAACTAATGTATTAAACTTATAATAATAAGTTTTTAAGTTAAACTATAAACTAGTTACTAGTTTATTATATTATATAAATATAAGTTTATTATTTTATTAGTTATTAAACTATAAACTATAAACTTATTCGTTTATAGTAAACTTATTAATTTATAATTTATAATATAACACATTAGTTTATAATAAATTTATTAGATTTATAGTAAAATGACTAATTTATTAGTTATTAAACTAGTTTATCATAGTTGATATTATTGTAAATTTATAATGTATTATTATTAATTGACTAGTTAATTATTTAGTATAAGTTTATAACTTATTAGTTTATATTATATAAATTTATATTTTATTTGTTTATTAATTTACTATAAATTTATTATTAATTGATAAGTGTATAGTTTATATTATTATAAATTTATTAATTTATGATAACTTGTAAGTTTAACAATTAAATACAACAAGCTTAAACAATTGAAATAAAAAAATACAATATAAATTTTATGAATTAAAAATCAAATGTTTACAATTATATTATATTTTATATATTATAAGTGTATTACACATTTTTTAAAAATAAAAAAATTGTATCACTATAGATCAAGTACATCCCAACTAGGTTGCCACATACAAGCCTAATAATTATTTGCATTATTCTCTACTTAAAATATATTACAAATAAAATGTAAAATTACAAATATAAAAAAATAACGTTTATATATGCAAAAATAAAAAAAAAATAGTATAAGCCTGAAAATTTTTCAAGCGTTTCACGTGTGATAATTTCTAAGTCTGATTCTAGTTTTTTTTTCTCGTCCATTTTTTGTTACATTTTTACTGCGTAAATTGTGTCGCGTGTAATCATTAAAACTTGCACTATCTCTGGAGTTAGTCTAAATCAGTAGTCGTTCAGCACCCGTCGACCTGCACTAAAATCTATCTCCGAAAAAACTGTAGAGACAGGAACTGTAAATATATCGCGAGCTAATGCGGACAATACTGGCCACGATAGCTCGTGTTGTTTTCAATAATTTAAAATATCAAAATTATATTCATCTAAATTTTCTACAACATCAAAATAACGTTGAAATTATGTGATAGAATTTCCATAAATTTCAGAAAGGCACTTAGTTTTTATTATAGATCAATCATCGTTATGATTTCGAGATAAAGTTCTAATTGCGAATTGTGTTGATTGAGATATTATATTAGTTTTATATTCATCATATAAATTTTTAAGTGCTTTATTTAGTACTTTAAATTAGTTTGCATTACCATAAAATATTTTCTAAAAAATATTATAATCCAATATTTTTACTTCTAGGATCAAGTATGGAAGTTATTCCAAAAATATGTATTATTTCATTATAATATTTATCAAATTTATCTTTCATACTAAATATCAACTGATAATAATTTACATTGAGTAAAAATTCATCAAATATTGCAGTAATATTTTTTAATTGAAGTAAAATTTATGAAATAGTAGGAGTGTAAATATAATAAAATAAATTTGTTACTTGATCAAAAGTTTTATAAAAATTTTTTATATACATTTCAATTATCCAAATCACTAGGCATTGGTGAATTAAAATTAGTTTTCATATTCATTTTAAAAAATAAATTAATTACTTTTTTTAATTTTATTGGTAATTGTTGTTGGAGGCAATACTGCCAAGATCATTATTTTTGTAAAATGATTTTCGATTTAAAAATTAACTGGACGGGCAAAAGTCGAAACAGGTTTCAGATAAAAATTTTGACGTCTAACGATAAAAAATAAACCCGTGCAACCGAAGTTAATTTAGAAGAATACCTTTTATCGATCTAATCTTCAACTACGACTTGATTTCGAGTTGAAACTCCAGTAAGATTTTCCACCGCATTCCTTTATGCGATCCTCGAACGTAGTGTGGGTTACGATCCTCCGAGAACTCGTACCGGCTGCACCCCGATATATTTATAAATCTTAAAAGACAAAAATAATATATCAATAATGATATGAAAATTAATCTCAACTGGTTCAGTCTACTCGCATATATATAGGGCTACAGCAGGGACTTGGGGAGTAATTATGAGTACAATTTTCAGTGGAATACAGATACCTACGGGCGGTTTTTATAATTTTCATAAAACACTGAATTACAGTTCACACAACTGAAGAACTATAATTGCACTCTGACCCATAATCTCAAGACCATCTAACATTGAGCTCCTGTTATTAAATACTTACCATTTCTCTACACATTAAGATTCTCGATACCCGCCAATTAAATTTAATTACTGATAATTTAATTTAATTAGTATCTTGATATTTCTTAAGCTATTCTGTTTAACTTATTTGACCGTCGGATAATCAAATCCACCTGCAGGGTTTGGCCCGGCCAAAACTTATAAGCATCCTTAAGGGTGTATCGTCAATTCCGATATTTCAGGACGTGAATTTCATCAATAATTAATATTTTTTATATAAATAATACCGCAATCCAATTCACCGGGAATATAGACCCATATAAGATCGCACCCTCTAATGAATCAAAATAACGAATATTAAATATATG
>JAOTRH010224869.1:0-10385 GCA_034768845.1 Heliamphora exappendiculata
TATATATTGAGTAAAATACATTGACATCTCCTCATATATATAGCAAATACATTATTACTTTGTGGTTCTCTAAATTACATTATACCTTTTAGGCTATGTTTGATTGATCGAATTAATAACATATTTAATCTCACTTGATAAGTAATTTCATGAGATTAGTAATAAATGAATTAATAATATCATATTCTCTTAAGCATTGACTGTATTGTATATTCTATATTTTGTAGAATTAGTAATTCAATGAATGCATAATTTTTTTTATCACTTATTGAATTTAAATAAAAAAAATATAATCTCATAGAATATATAATCTAATCACATGTCTAATCCGATCAATCAAACATACCCTTAAGATTTTAGAATTCATTACAACTCATCTCATTTCATTAGTAAAAATAAAATGTGCCATTCGACTAAGGCCGAACGGGTGGACATACACGAATCCTTTCATGGCCCTCGATGACTGACACATGTAGGTTATTATGTAAGGCATGCATTATTGTTGCATGACAGGACAAAGCTCTGACCTGTGACGATTTTGGCAAGCTCATCTCCTGCACCTGTCAATGTGGATTAGTGGGTCATCTCTGTCGCGTTCTGTTGCCGCGCATTATTGAACACAAAACTCATCGTCACATATTGTTTTTCACTTCGTTAATCCACAAGGCTGATTCTGAAGAATTTAATTGTAATGCTTGCGAGGAAATGAGGAATCCAAGTTGTTGGGTCTATTACCGTAAAGAATGTGAGTTTACTTGTCATTCGATTTGTATTATTTTTGGGGATGAACAATCCTTGACGGGTTGGCTTGGGACTCGGCACTATTATGGGGATGTTCGGAGCTTAGCATTTGTTCCTCTATCTCACTTTTGGCATTTAGCTATTTGTTTTATTCACTTTCAACTTGATTATATTTCTTTACCAAAAATATATATGTAAGCATCATTTGGCGTGTACCTAAGGCATTTTTCAGAGGCACCAAGATAGTTCGGTGGGATTTGCTTGGCATCTACATGGTCGGCACCATCTCATCGACACCTCAACAACTCACTGTGTTCAGTTGCCAAGTTTGACAAATGATAAATGATGCAGCTCAGCGATTAAAGCAGGGGCTAGACATATTTTCTGCCCACTTTCATCTAGATCGATCTGATTGTCGGTGGAACAGCCTCGATTTGTCCGGCCACCATATTCTCAGCATATTGCAGTTTGGTTCGTATATTTGTATATGTTCAACAAGCTTGTTCGGCAACTATGGCCTTATTTGATAGCTCAGAATAGCTTAGCACTCCAGCACGGTAAAATATTTTTCCAAAATATGAACCTACAAACGTTGGAATGCTTGTATTTGGATGGGAATAACGTTTCTGGAAGAATCTCACATACTTTGTCTAATGTCAGCTTGCTAGTATTGGATATCGGTGATAACAATTTGACAGGCAAGGTTCCTAGATGAATGGGGAAAGGTGCCTAATATGGCAGAGATAGCAGTAGCCAACAATAATCTTCATGGCTCTGTACCATCTTGCTTCATTCCAATATAAAGCATGATCATTTGTATAAAAACATGCTAACGGGTCTGGTCTGATTAACTGTTCAGCACCTCTCATCTCGACGCTCACGTGGCGGTATCAACGATCACTGCTTCTTCATGGTTGCTTGATCTTTCTTTCAGCTCGGTAATATCAAAACAGACTGTTGGTGTGCGGTGCTCAATTATTTGCTTGGCACTTTTGGTATCGGCTCGGCATAACCCAACGCATTAGCTCAAAATCTCGGTATTTTAGCACCGAATTATTAATCCCTCTAATCGGCATCTCAATTGTTCGCCAATTCAGCACTTATGACCCTGTTGCGACTATCTCTTCTATTGTTGGTGGGAAGTCTACTCTTGGCTACCGAGTTCTACCTCAGATATTATAACTCAAGCTAGCCCATCAAAAATCATAGCGTAGCTTAGGTGTCGAGTCCAGTTCTTGATTTTCAATGAAAAACCCTAGTCTATACTAGGTGCCGAGCCTATCTCTCGATCTTTAGCAAAAAGTCTTAACTTGCTTAGGAGGGAGATTAGAATAATCTTAGGGACTGGAAGAGCTCCGAGGGTTAGAATAGCCCATTAGTAGAAAATCCTAGCCTAGCCTAGGTACCGAGCTCAGTTCTCGATTTTCAATAGAAAACCCTAACCTAGCCTAGCCTAAATGTTGATCTTAGCTCTCGGTCTTCAACTAAAAATCCTAACCTAGCTTAGGTGCTGAGCCCAGCTCTTGATTTTCAATAGAAAACCCTGGCCTAGCTTAGGTGCCGAGCCCAGCTCTCAATTTTCAACAGAAAACTCTAGTCTAGCCTAGGTGCCGAGCCCAGCTCTCGGTCTTTAGCAGAAAACCCTAGCCTAGCCTAGAGAGGAGATTAGAATAATCTCATTGGTTAAAATAGCCCATCGAAAGTTCTTACTTGGCTAGGCACTCAATGCCCTGGCTCGGTGAAGCATTCAGAGCTATACAATTGATTGGTCTTTATAACAAAAGATCGAGGCACATACAGCTTCCACCTCATTCTAAAGAAGAATGCAGAAACTTAGGGCTATTGTGGGGAGGAAAAAATCATCCTCTGACATCATCTCCCATCCTCTTTATCTCTCTATCTCTATCTATTTTGATCTCTCTCTAGGTCTCTCTACACAGAGATCCATTCTCTCATCAGAGGAGAATGAGACGAGCATTTGAACATGTAAAGTTTATTCTTTTATTCTTAGAACTAATTTGGACGTTAGAGACCCTCCATTTGGCCACCGACCAAAAATTTATTTTGTAAGAATTTAATAGACGAAACACACATAAGAGCGATGATCATCTCCTCGTCAGATATTTTCGTTCAATCTATCAAAATAAATATAATTTACGAATTCTGTCGTACAATAATTCTCTTACATAAAGTATTAGATTGAAAATGCTTTTACGTTTATCAATTGGTAAGTGTCAAACTTGGATTGTCCTGCCTTTTCTTCTGAATTTATCCTTTTTGTTTTTGTTTTTTTTGACATTTGGTATGCAGCAACACAACTGACTTATTTGTCTTCTCCAAATCTTTTCTTATTTTTCAGTCACATTTTTTTATTTTTTATTCAATAAGAGATATGTTAAAAATTGAAAAAAATATTTAACAGATGGAAAAAATTCATTCAAATAAAAAAATAACTCGTTGAATTATTTTAGTTTTTTTTGTTATTCTAACTTTTTCTATTTTGTTAAAAAAAAATTATTTTTTCAATTTGATTTAATAAGAGGAATCTAAATGGCAAATTTTTTTTTACCAAAATAAAAATAAATACCATAAATTAAGTCAGTAAAATATTATTCTAAACTATCCCAAATAAACTTCAATGGAAGAAAATTTGAGAAATGACAAAAAAAAAAAGATATGAGAAAATTAAGAAAATTGTCAAATAGTATAAAAGGGCCCCAGTGCCCTTCATATATAGGATAAGTCCTATCCAAGGATTCTCATGGTTTGAGGAATATACTCCCGATCGGGAATAAGGAAAGAGAATATGCGCAGAATAGTGCTCACACTCGCAAATTGACTTTAAGTTTCCAAACAGAGCGCAAATAATTTGAACTCTTTCATTGGAATATATGCAATTGTATGTACAAAAAAGAACTGTTCTTTCACACCAACCACATTGAAAAGACCGACAAAAATGCTAAAACCATCAAACAAAAATTTAGAATAGCACGAATCACATATAAAACAAGAGAATGCCTTCTTTCCGGTCCGTCTGGACCAGTTCAGTCGAATTATTTTTTTAGTCTAAAATGAATTTAATAATTTAAATTATTTATTTTATTATTCATATTGTATATATTATTACTGTAAAAAATCAAATTAATTAAATATCGTTAACTGTATTAACAAATTATATTTATATTATGAAAAAATAAATTGTGATATTTATTTTTTATTTATTTTATTAACTAACAAATCACATTTATATTATTAAAAAATAAATTAAAATATTTATTTTTTATTTATTTTATTAACACAAATATAATCTGTTAAAGTAGTTAACGATATCTGATCAGTTTGATTTTTTACAGCAATAACATATACACTATAAATAATATAATAAACGGTTTAGATTATTTTTATTTTAGTCCAAAAAATAGTCCCACTCGACTATAGAGAAATCAGCTATTAAACAAAGGGTTCGTTTAAGAGCCCTGTATCTAAAAATTATAAAAAAAAATTATTATATTTTTTTAATTTAAATCTTATTACATTTTGTGTACCTAATATATCCTTAATTCTAATGAAGTAGTTAGCATTAAGTCATTAATTGTTTTGCTTTCAATCACGATGGCTTATTCTTCAAACAAATAAAAATAACTATAGTCGTTAAAAGATTTCTCAATTTTAAATTGATAAATTTAGTTTTTATATTAAAAATTTTAAACTTAAGAAATTTCTCAAATTTAAAATTTAGAAATTATTTTTTAAAAAATTCCTCAGTTTTAAAAATGAGAAATCAGTTTCAAAGTTGAAAAAAATAAAGAGAAATAGAAAAAAAATTTACTTTTTTTTTTCTAAATTGAGAAAATTTTATATTTTAAAAGAAATAAAAATTTATTATTTTTAGGTTTTATTTGTTTTACATTTTTTCATATTTAATATGATAACATATATATAATTATGCAATCCTAGCACTATTTTATATTTATTTGTATACTTTAGGACTATATACCATACTGTTAGAGTTTATATCCTTGCACTATCAATAATTGTGAATTCCTTGCACACAAAATAAGTTTAACATTTGAATTAGAAAATCAATAAAATAGTGTTCTTATATGGAAGCACTTAGCAAAATTTCCCAAGTGAAATAGGTCAATTTTGCCAAAATAGGTCAAATTTTCTGAGTGAAATTGATATAGATAGGATTTCCTGCTTATATATGTCTATTGAGCCGTATAACTTCTAACCAAAAGACTCATTATTTATGAATCAAGTACCTATAATCTTAGCCCACCTCCTGTAACGCCTCTTTGCCAACAACCACCCATGGAATGAATTCTGACTCTATCGTCGCCCTTCCTACTTTGTCCCAAAAACAAAGCTTTAAAAAGAATCCCACTTCATAAGATTTAGTGTACTCATGTACAAAATGCTGACATTGATAGAAAAAGAATGGTTTGAACTCTTTCTGACAAAAAATAAACTCTTTAATGCGTGGACCGTAAGCCCCTACTTGTAATAAGTTGCAAAGTTTAATCCCTTCCAATATTTGTGTCAGACTTGCATCAAAGAACAAAAAAATGACATTGTATTGTGATTTAGATTCGAACCTAAATTTCCAATCCTAATCATTTTCGAAGATTTGTTCCTATCAACCATCAACCGCCTAATCAGCTCAAAGAAAAGAGAGAGAAATAGAGTCAGTTAACCCCTATTCATGTTAGCAGACCAGAACTAATAACATTGGAGCTGAATTATTTGATTAGTTGAAGGAAACGTATTCATATTAGTAATACCTATGTCCAGGTAGCTACTTAAGTTTTGTTTGTATGCTGCTTTATTTAACTTCAATCTTCTATATATTTATATATATATATATATATATGTGGACACTTTACAATACAAACCAAGAAGCTTTAGTGCCTCAAAAGCTAAAAGCATCAAAATCCTAATGTCTACATAACTTGGTCACGGAGAAAAGAAAATGCCAGAGAAGAAAAAATACACATAAGAAAACCCTCCGCACTGAGATCACAATTATTTATATTTAAGCTACAGATTCAGGTAAAACAAAATCAAAATGAAGAAACATAAAACATACCTTATTGTGCCTATATTTAGGTGAGAAGGTTAATTGCAAGATAAAAATAATGTCGATGGTAATTATCTCATGCGACTGATCTTTAAAACAGCATAAAAAAGCTATGATTTATCAATGAGTTACACCAATTGAACATAATAGTATACCAAAAGCAGTAAGACATAATGAACTCAAGAAACAAAAACATAATAGCCTATAATTTTGATGTTCTCAATAATAATTAGGCAACATGAATACATAGAAAGTTAAAGAAACAAAGAGCAACTTAACAACAACCAACAATAATAACCTCAATATAAGAACTGAAAAAGTAACAGCAATAAAAAAAAAGAATTATTCTATACCTAAACAAAGGTTCCTAGCAAATTATTCCATTCCTGGACTTCCACCATGGCACCATCTATATTTTAATGAATTAAACCATTTTTCCTTTAATACCCAACAGACATTCAAACTCATTTCACATCCCACCAAACAACGTGATAAGGAAGACAGAAAAGCAAAAACAGAAGGAAATAGAGACCAAAAGCTGTGTCAATCGACCTCCAAAGGTGATAACAGAAACAAAGCAGAATAAGTACATCTGAAAATGGTTCTAAAGATATACTAGCATAAAATTAGACATGAAATCACAACAGTCAATCTCAAAACATTGAAACAATTTTGCAAGGAGCCATAAAACGAAAGATCATGCATCTCCAGGGGAAGATGTGGCTGCAGTTTGTCAGTCGCCAGATCTCATCGGCTCCGTTGAACTCGTACAGGCACACTGCGCAGCTCTTCGGCGGTTCTACCAGTTTCATAAACTTCATCGTGGGAAGGAGCTCATAGAATCAATGCTGGTCTTACCCAAAATAATCAATACTGGTGGAGGAGAGAGTCACTAAAAGCACGAGACAGACTTAAGAAAACCTAAAAAATGGAAGCTGAGTGAAGGGAGAATGAAGCACATACCACACGAAGAACATCTGACTACGTAAGCAATCGTCTATGGAAGTATCCAAAAACCTCATATTTGAACTCTGATGGAATGGTTTGTGAGAACAAGGCACAATGGTAAGAAAGACCCCGGCTTTGGTCCTAGACTGTGAGAATAATGGTCTTCAGATTGGGAGAATGGCAAAATCAAAAAGGCATAAATGAGATAAGAGGTCTCACTGGCTAAACCAGAAGGGCAAGAATGTATTTGCAATGCCAAAAAAAAAGAAAAAAAGAAAAAGGGCAATGATCGAAGTGCATCATGAAAAATGGAACAATAAAGTAATTGGGAAGTGGTACTGCAAAAACACAAAATAACCCTAACGAGATAGCAAAAGCGGCTAAACGAAGGACAAAATTGACTCTTACAGGGGATGAGAAACGGCAATATTCATCGATCCATTCATACTTTAATGGAAATTTAGTTTCACCAGGTCCTGCCGATGCCTAGCACCACATTGGTAAAAGGTTAATGAGCTTGAGACAATCATAGCGCTGAAACAAAAAGTAACTCTGGTTGTAACATTTATGGAAACAAATCTCATCCAGAAAATGATTCAATGTCTCCCAATCCTTTCATCTTTGTATCGGCATCAAGAGTGAAACATGGCACAGCAAACCTTATTTGAATATACGAGTCTGGATACCTCATTTCAAATATAGAAGAGCCAATAATTAATACTGGTGGATACAAAGAAAGAATGGTACAACAAAGTCAGTTATAACGCTCATAAACCTGTCCTAGAAAATTTGCATCAGGGCTTGAAACATCAGTTCCAGAAATACAAAGATTGAACATTTGATTACCCTCCTTTCGGCATAATTGAATAAAGACCATTTGAAGCACGAATAACTGAGGGAAACAGGTACCCTATTGAGTTTGTTAGCGATCTTCAAACAAAGAAGCACACGAACCATCGGCGCTCTTAACATATTATTACTTCCGCTGCTGAAAAGTACAACCCAAACACCTAATGTAGCCAGCTGAAGCAACTTCAGGATTGCATTGCAGATGGCTCAGGTCGAGAGCCATGTGCGGCACGAGAATGGAGGGTCAAATGGAAGAAAAAACTTGCACAGACATGTGAAGTCTATAATAGTTTCCTCCCACAAATTTCCTCCGATTCAAAGTCTAGTTCAGCAAGGCCTACTTTTCCACTAAAAATGTCCAACAACTGGGGAACATTTTCCTCATACTTCGTAACAAACTTACCCAAGAAGTACTTGTCATTTGGAATTAATGCAGTAGAAAGGCACACATCTTTGTCTATCAAGCCTTTCAATATCAAAACTTTCATAACTGAACACCTTGGAATAGTCCTCTTTTTCAAACTATAATTGAGAACCGTTGGAACCCTGGCAATTGCGGTTGGCTTCCAACCCATCTTGTTCACAAGCAAATCCATGACTCATTATTTTCTTTGCAGACACACTCAAACATGGAGGGCACTTTTTGAATGACAGTTGAAAGTCACTTTCAGACCAACCACACAGCGATTGGTCAAAAAATTGCAGTTGGCTTCCATTTTATGCTCCCAAGTTGATTTACTAATTCTGATAACCATTTTCAGTACAGCGACAAACGTTAATTTCAAAGGATTAAATCCCATTTCTACAACCTTCTTTACATTTATGTCAAACTGGTTGTGATTCCGGACCAGAACATATGGACAGTTAATCACTATAAATGCCAAAATGGATGCAGGAACTCCTAGTCCTCTCAAAACTGCAACATTGGGAACGATATTCTTCTCTAAATTTATCCCAAAAATCCAAGCGTGCGAGAACATTTTTCTTACTTGCTTATCATCTAAAAGAATGTCACCCTTCAGATAATTGTAAACAGGGATGAGCTGTTTGTTGAGGCTAGAATTCAAGAGACTCGGATTCGAAGAGAGGGAATGGGCAAGATCAGCAGCTGGAATGCCCATGGACTGAAAAAACTCAAGTTTGGGCAAAAGGGTGTTTTCGGGATTAGATAAGAGCACGTTTGGGCGTATCCTGACGAGTTTGGAGATATGCGAATTGGTGAAGCCATGATTCCACAGAAGGGCAAGGACCGAGTCGGGTCGCTCTGCTGATCGAAAATGCACCTTCTGGGACGCTCAAAAAGCAGTTTCTTCAGGCAACCCACATGAAGACATGAGATAAGAAGCCGTGAAAGATTGCTCATCATCTGGGTCGCGTCTCTTCGATGAGAACGATCTCGTAAAGAATGTAAAACGATGCCCAAGTAGGGCTTTGGGCGAGACAAACAAATCACTCGCATTTAGGAGCAAAATTAGTACTAGTCTTTTAAACATCTGTCTGGATACCCAGAAATAATGAGATGGTGGTGAGAAAATAGTAAGTGAATGAGAGAAGGAATCAAGAAAAAAGAATTTGAGAGTTAGGGTTTTGATCAAAGTTTGAAGTAGTAACAAGATAATAGAGCAGTAAAGAGAGAAAGTTCAAGCTTACATAAAAGAGAGAGAATACTCTGCAGAGAAGCCATCGCTGAACTCTAGAGATCAGTGAGAACTGAGAACCGCTCTGGCCACCGGAGAGGCCGAGGCGTCTCTCGGCGACACCGAGTCAATAAGCACGCAGTGGCCCTGCTTGGGCTAAATTTTGTAGATTGTGTTTTTTCTCAATTTTTTTAAATCTTTAGACTTATTTTTTTATTATTTTTCAAATTGCTTCAACGAGATAAATTTAACAAAATAAAAATATAATACAAATAAAAAATAAACTAAAAATAAAAATAAATGACATAAAATTTAATTTATTAATTTATTAATTTATTAATTTTTATTTTGAATAAATTATACTTAGACTCCTACATTCTTATCATATATCACTTGGTTTACCTTTTTACTTTTAGAAATCATACTATACATCTTTACTTTATAAAAATAAATAACATTTTACCATTTTTGTTAGTCAACCGTTTGTTGACTTAACGGACATAAATGACGGTATTAACAAATTAATTAAAATTGACAATTTTACCTTTATTTTCTCTTCCATCTTCTTTCTCCTAACTCCATTTTTATTGCCCCTCTATGTGTGCGTCGGTTACCGTCAACGATATCACCAGCAATCCCAGAGCCATCCTCAAGCAGATTTTAAGCTCCAACACTAGGAGCACAATAGACATCAAAAAGATCAACCACAACAATAGCTGGGCTACTTGAATTGGCCGACGCCGTCGATCTCATTTGTTTCTTCGCCTTCCTCATCATCCTCCTTGCTTTCTCAGCCTCCAAATCCACCGCCGACTGAATAACCACCGGTGCCAACACCGACGTCGAATCCCAACATCCGAGTCCTTTAAGAAATCAATACGAGCTTATTGCGTGTGTGGATTTAGAATCACCCCCACCCCAAAGGAATTTGAGAAATTGATTTCAGATCTCAACGGCTCTTTCATGTATATATGTATGCGTGTAAATGTATATGCGAATCGTACGTGGGGTTTTCCAAACCCCAACCGTCATTCGCCACCATCGCTTGCCCCCTCCGCCACCACCCTTTGCCACCATCGTCGTCCCCTTCCTGTTTGGAGGTTGCGATGTATGTGTGTGTGTGTGTGCGT
>JAOTRH010224880.1:0-10385 GCA_034768845.1 Heliamphora exappendiculata
ATTTATTATTGAATAATATTTTTTAAAAATAAATTAAAAATATTTTATAGTGATAAATTTAAAACAATATTTAGTATTTTATCAATATCGTATTATATCAATAAAAAAATTAATATATTATCTGGTAGTGAGAATTATGCTATTTATGCCGATATAGGAGGAGAGGACATTGGAACTTTTTTCTTTCCTGAAATAAATTCTTGATTGTTCCCAGATAATTGTTATAAAGAAATTGCAGAGACAACAGAAATGAGCAGTTCTCTCTTAAAAACTTCTTTTTTGATTTTTTTCTTCTAAAGTTGAGAAATTTGAAGAAAAAATTAAACTTCTTAAATATTTCATGTTTTATAATGTTAATATCAGCAGTTCAAAAACTAATGCATTAATTGCTATTATTTTAAAATAGCTACTGCGAGAGTTCGTATATTGATCATGCACAATTAGAACTCACGTAAAAGATAGTATGGCATTACCAGAGCTCTCAATCGTCATTTTTTATCTCGTACAAGGTTGTTCATGATCGGCATAAGTAGGACATGGTCGGCCTAAGCAGCACGTGTTAGGGCTGAGCAGAACATGCTAAGCCTGAGCATGACGTATTAGGGCTAAACAGAACATGCTAGGCTTAAGTAGAACGTCCTAGACCTGAGTAGGATATGTTAGTCTTGAGTAGATCGAGCTTTAGAAGAGATGACCGAGCTCTAAAAGACAACAGCTATAAGGTTGCTTATAGTCGGTTTGAGCAGAACATGCTTGGCCTAAGCAGGTCGAGCTCTAGAAGAGGTGGTCGAGCAACACGTGTTGAAAAACCTCAAAGGCCGAGTTCGAGGCCCAATATATGAGTATTTGTGCTTGTGATACACTTATCAAGAGTTGGTACTCACGATAAGAGGATAGTAGCAGTTAAACCAATTCTAGAGTCTAAGTGTCAAGGAATGTTGACTTACCCCAAATAGGAATTGGAGGCATGTGGGTCACCTGAAATTATAAAGGAAACTTACATAAAGATATAAAAGAGAGATAGTTGTGACAAGTTACTATCAGGATGACAACTGTGTCTTGATTAGAGAGAGGACAACTCGACTTGATCGGGTCAGGTTAGACCCCAGAAACAGGACAAGTAAATTGACTTGATCGGGTCAAGTAAGACCCCAGAAGCAGGATAAGTAAATTTTCTTTTATAAATAGCTAACAAATCAGAAGACAAAGGTATGCACTCTATCTTATAAGCAGAAATTCTGCCAAATTGTTCTATCAATTTCTCTATCTAAACTTTACTCTAATTCGATCGTTGAATGGCCCACTGGTAAAAGGTACCGGTGGATATCTCACTCCATTTCTTGTGCAGACACACGTGGACAACACCTTGGACTGACTGACCAGCATAGACATGAGTATAGATCCCCATATTAATCCTCTACAGGTACAATTAAGAAACGTTGATGATAGATCTTTTTAAGGCTTAATAGTGAATGTTTTTACGCTTTCTTCTATCATTAACTAATATTGTCAAATTTTCAAAATTAATAAAATAAAATTAAAAATCTTCATACAATTGAAATTGGTCAAACATGCTCTCAATTAAAAAACACAATGATATATCATATACAAAAAAATAATAATTAATTCGAAAAGATTTTTCTGTAAATTGTATGATTTCATCATTGTTATTTTGATGAGATTGTATATTTTTATAAATCATATGATTTTTATGAAATCCAAGTTTAATTTCTACTTTTTCTACAATCTCAACACTTATAATTAATGCTATGATAAAATGAGACCTAATCTATTTTATTTTTTGAACCTAATAATAATATATTTTTTGAGATTTTTCAATATAAATAATTTTTAAAGATGTGGACAGTAGTATGTGTCATAATAAATAAATAAATAAAACCTTTCAAATTTAAAAATCTCGTTAAATTTGAAAGTTTTGAAACAGCCACCTAATTCGTCTAACATGTGAATTATGTAAGTCTTATATTTAATGACACGTGGGTTTTACATCGGGCACTCGTGGAACTAGGGAACTCGAGATGAGTTGGCTATTCTCTTGCCAAGAAGGCCCTGCCAGTAGGAGTGCAAAAAATTCATCAACTTGTTCTAATTTGTCAATTTAATTCAACTTAATTCAAATTGTGCGGGCTATGTGAGTGAAAAAAGTTGAATTGAATTAGGTGTGATGGATAAAAAAAAATTAAGAAAGGTGAATTAATTCCGAGTTATATTTTTTCAACTCGTTATCAATCCAACCCAACTCAATCCAACTCACGTAAAGTATATATATTAGTTATCATGTTTTTATATATGACGAATCTCAACCTCATATATATGTTTATATTTTTATAAATTTTTTTATAATTCATAAAAAACAAATTATAATATTTATAATTTTAATTACTATTTTAATTATACGGTGGCCCTCCAATTACAATTTATTATTATTTTTGGTTGTGTTTTGAAAAGAAAAGATAGGAAGTAGTCTCTAAAATACATACACACTGCACATGGTATTTGTTTTAAATAAATTGTCTAACAAAAGGTGGGAGAGAGTCAAAGAACAAGAGGGGTTCCGCCACTTGATCAATTCCGAGGTCAGCCAAGTAATTAGCACTTAGAGGTATGGTCATCTAAAAATGTGCCTGATGGATAAAGATGATCTTTGCAATAAAAAAAAATTGGAGTCTTCTGTTTGAGGAAGGTCTATGGAGCTCTTTTCTTGATTAATTGGACAACATCAACCAAGTCCGTCTCAATCTCAACATTCCTCATTTCCTTTTCATGTATTATATAGTTAATCCGCTATATATTCCCCATAGATCTGCTTTTATGTAGGAGTTAGCCTTTAATTTGCCATAGTAATCAAGCACTCATTTCCTTCTCTACAAACACCTCAAAATTGGATGCTAAACTCTCATTCTTTGTCACCCCAAACTTGTCATCAAAACCAATCAAACCTTTTATAATTACTCATTATGACTCCTGCATAAAGACACCGAATTATTTAATTGTAATAATTTAAAATTAAAATATAAAATAATATTAATAATTAAATAATTTTAAGATACTTAATAAAAAATATTACTTTTTTAGTTGATTAATTTATTGGGGTAAAAAAATATAAATAAAAAGATAATAAAAATAAAATAAAATTATTTTTTTATTGAGTTAATAAAAAGAAAAGTAATATCAATAAATAATTTTTTTTATAAAAGAGTATGAGAAAGGAGAAAAAACAAAAAAGAGAACCAAAATTATTTTATTTTAAAAATTAAATTTTCAACACTTATATAAATGCGAATCATCCAAGTTTATATAGATTGTATAGAGTGTCTAACGTAACGATTGATCGTGTTATTATGAATATCATATCGTACTAGTTTTTACAAATTGATATATGTTGTTTTAAAATAAAATTAATATATTAATAACTTAATTTTGTCCCATTTAAAATATTGTTCTATAACAATTTATACCAAACAATATTGATCAGTATCGAAAAATACAAGGTACGTACTATTTTATAATTATTAATTTTTAAATACTTATTTTTTATATCTAATTTCTTTTTTATTTTTATACTTCACCCTTGTTTGACATCTCTACAAATCTAATTTTTTGACAAAAAAATAAAATTTCAAGATGTAGTGTTTGGCATGTCTAAAATGCCCACTAACTTTTTTTTACTTTCTTTTTTAGAAAAGATGCTTATATACATTCCAAACACTTAACATTTTTTTTAATAAAATAACTATAATACCTTCAATTAAAAAATCCAACTCAACTCTAAAAAACAAATCATGATAATATTCCAAACACTATAACTTAAAATAAAAAAGTAACGTATTAGATATTTTAATAATAAAAAAAAACTACCATAAATAAATTATTCCAACAATATAAGTTTCTTATTCTCTCTCTTTTTGGAAAAAAAAAAGAAGTCAAGTCTATTAAAAGCCAAACTTTTAAACAATTTAAACAAAAAACTCTAATTCAACCTTTAAATGTAGCAATCAGCATAAGAGTGAGAATTCTAAAATTGTCAATTTTAATTAACTATAAAAAAAACATTAAATATTCAATTTATATAGAGTCCAAATGTTGAGTTGATATTGGCATTAGGACGTGTTTGTTTGCAAGAGTAGATAATCGGATATGATATGTGATTCGATAGATCCAAGAAATCCAATGTTTGGTGCATTAAAAAACTTCGAATATAAAATTCAAACTAGGGTTTTATCCATCCCCGGATATAATATACCATGGATACCAAGTATTCTATATCCTATGCTTTTGATATCTTGTTTTCCATTTTTTTGAATCCAAGACTTGCCTTACAAAAGCAACCCGAAAACCTAAAACAAAAAAAGAATAAAATAGGAATGAATTAAATTTTTTTCATAAAATACACACCATATTTCATATTCGGTTATAAATAAACATAGTACAAGATATTCCTTAACAATACATATTCAGAGTTATATGCATTATATTTAATATCTATTTGTATGTTTAAAAGTATTTTATATTTACTATTTTATTTTCAAACAATCAAAAAATAATAATAATAAATTCTAGAAACAAATGTTTTTTGTGGAGAGGGATAAATTTCAGTGGTTTTTGAAAAGAAAATATTTGTTTGTTGGAAAATGTCTTGGTAGATGATTACGAGAAAAAGAATATGACGGGTATAATCAAATTCACGTGAAGACAAATAAGAAAAATATATATTTTATTTCTATTTTATAAGTTTATATTTATTTATATTCATCATAAAAATAAACACAATATATGTATATAAAGGTCGTATAGTATATTCAATGCTATATCTATTCATTTCATATCTTTTTTTATGTTCGATAATATTTTACATTCGTTAATTTATTTCTGAATAAACAAACGGGCCCTTAAAGCCGCTCATATGACGGGAAATATGGTTTCTCAAGTTAACTCTCTTATTATAAATAATAAAACTTAAAATTAATTAGCTAAAATATTATATCAAACAAATATTTATGTGATACTAATTTATAACTGATCAGTACTCTATTTTATTAATATTAATACATATTATACTAATAAAAAAATCGATATTACATTGGCGGAGAATTCATAACTATGCCTCTGCCGTGAGGCTAAGCTCACATCTTAAAACCAACCAAATAATCTCTGAACATGGAATGAGGATTCCTCGTTCCACGAGTAATTATTCGGTACACTCTAAGCAAGTTCACGTGATACCTTATTTAATATAATGACGATAAATTTTATGATAAAATATAATTATTTATATTTATTAAATAATTAAAAAATAAAAAATAATTTATAATTCATAAATTATATTTATTTATTTATTAAAAATACTACGTAACAAATTCTACATAATATTATGAGATTACATAATAATTTGGCACATTCCACACCAACCCACTCTTCAATTTACGACCCTACAACCACCGCTAAAGTAGTTGGATTGGAAGCCCTAAAGGATCACATTAAAAGCTAACACAATTATGCAAGATGCAACCAGCCTTGACCCTTGTTTTTTTTATAGAAAGAGTAAATAATGAGAAAATAGGATATTATTAGGTACTCTTAGAGTACTATGTGCCAGTTTTATGTGATGTTCTCGAGTATATTGTAATGACAAATTTTACAGTAAAAATATTATGACTCAATTTTATTAAATAATTAAAAAACAAAATGTAAACCACATAATAATATTTCTGAAATACGTACCTAACCATTTGCCCAAAATCCCACAAGAACATTTAATGCCCATTTACGAAAAAAAAAATGAAAAAAAAGATAAAATCTTTTGATTCAAAGCTGTTATTACAACTACATGCTAGTTTCTAATTAGAAAGATTCAAAAAACTGAAAAAAAAAAAAAAAAAAAAAGAGGGAGGAATAATTTTTTTTTAAAGAAAAAAAGGAAGATGCAAGCTAATGATCTCTCCATCCAGTTTTATTTCCTTCCCCACACGCTACCAAGCCAACTGCACCAGGAGAGTTCCATAAAAAGGATAAAATAAAAATCAGTTTTATACAAAAAAATAATAAAAGATATAGCTGTTGTGAGTAACAGTAGATCATCGGATAATTACATGAATTTATTTCCTTTTTTTTTCATTTTCTTTAATGTTTTTTTTAAAATTTTATGGCAGGGTGCTTACTTAGATAGCAGAGACTTCAGGAAGGAGATTTAAGGGGCTGGATTCAACAAATATGATGCCCGTCCATGAAAATAAATTAACAAGAAAAAATTCAAAAAATAAAAGAAAAAAGATATTGAGGCTTAGGTTCTAAATCACAGTATCGGATGATGTATCGGTATTGATGATACGACTATATATCGATCAATATATTTGTAAATATCAACATCGAAAACTCAACGATACGTAACAGACGACGCGTACAAGTTAGTTGAGACGTAATAGACGACGCGTACAAGTTAGTTGAGACATCAAGGTAGTACCTCATTTTTCCCTTTCTAAGAAATGGAGAGAATTTTAACCGATGCTAAAATAGCAAAGTTCCGATAATAATACTTAGAACTTCTGATTTAAGAAATGATTCGTAACCCTATAAGGTTGGCTTCGTGGTCAAAGTTTAAAATTTAGAGATTTGTTCCTTTCAAGATATTAAGTTCGAGATTTTTTATGTGCTATTAACTCTTTAAAATTAATCTATACACGAGATTTTACTTCAACTTTAATTGAATTTTCGCTAGTGAACTAGTTCATACGAGACTTTACCACTTAGGTGTTATTAACTCTTTGGGACTAATTCATATATACGAGATTTTATCTCGACTTTAATTGGACCTTCTGCGTGTAGACGGTTTAATCATAATATGCATAAATTGACCAAAACACCCTGGAATATAAAAATATGGTTTATAATAATATAACACTGACCAAGCAACCCAATTGCAAGTATGAATATTAATCTCTACCCTTAAGAGCTGAAATAAATGAGGCCATCTTGAAGAATGGATTTATTTTGGAGTGAGAGACAGGTTAACGGAGCACGAATTTAAGTTAAAACTATATATTCCCACACCTAAAAAGTACAATTATTACTTGTATTCGGAAAATTATTAAATAGTCTTGGAATATCATATAAGTAATATTACGTGATATTTTTGATAAATAAATGATCGTCACTTATATAATGTAGGGCACCATTTATCTCATAACCACCCAACAAATACGAGTCATTATGTGTCTACCGTAAAATTTATCGTTACCATATTAAATAGGAGCATCACGTAAACTTGCCACATAAAATTCTAAAAACACCGAAAATTACTTCTTGTATTTGTGATCACTACTCTATACTATGCATGCAAAACCAATTTAAATAAAAAATTTATTTTTATTAATTAGGGTTGATTATATAAATTTTTTTATGTTATTTTGTTTCGTTCGTTCAGGGTTATATTTTTAATTACTTTTAATAAGTTTATATTTTTTTTAATATATTAGTTCTATGTGAATTTAAGTCTATTCCACTCTCTAATGTTTTCATTAGCCATCACTTTGTCAATTTTTTAAAAATACTGCGTTAACCGATGTACTTTATATATATTCAAATTACATTCATATATTTTTTTTTAACTTGTCCTTAATTGATGCGACTTCTACCGTTTTACGAATATTTTTATTTTTAATTTTTAATTTTTTAATTTTACCATACATGCATCTTAACATTATAATTTTAGTAATACTCATTTTATTTATGTAATCTTTTTTAGCAGCTTAACATTCTGTCCCATATAGAATTGATGGTTCTGTAAAAAAAATTTTAATCTTATCGATATTCGTTGATTACATAGAACGCCAAAAATAATCTTCTATTTTAGTTAATCAACTTTATTTTTAAGAATTACATCATTTACAATCTCTTCCTGCATTGGCATTGGTCGATCAAATAGTTTTAGATAGAATTAACATAATCCATTCAACCACAAAAGGATATGCTCCAATTAGTTGATTATAATTAAGAGGAATCTGGCCCATTTAAAATGTTCAAATCTTGTTATGTAAAAAACGTCAGGGGACCGGGGTGAGTGTGTGTTATTTACTGATCAAAACAAAACCACCCAAAAAAATTTATTGAGTAGGGGCTTGAAAATTTTATGATCTAAAGCGAGTATAAAATATGAGGACTTAATAAATTTTGAAATTAATTATAAAATTTAGATAGATTAAATATATTTTTAATCATGTTTTAACAAAATTAAATTTATCAAAAAAATTTAAATACAATATAGTACCACTTATATATCAAACTTTTAACTTATATATTATAAACTTTTTAACAATAAAATATTTTTCTTATTCAATATTTTGTGTTTGATTACAATTGGTAAAATAAAAATTAACATTTTGTGATTGAAAATTTATGAATTAAGTAAATGTTGATCGTAACTTTCAATTTTTTATATTCTATTTGTATTATTTAATATTTTAAATAATTAAAATTTTTGATGACTTAGAATAAATTAAAATTGTTACAATTTTAAAAAATGAACTAAAAGAAAATAGAACTTAAGCTTGAGACAAAAAAATATACAAATTATAAAAAATACCACTTATGATCTATTCAAAATTATTAATATAATTTTTTTTAACATATTTATATTGAATATAAATCTAAATGAATTTTAAATTTTAACAAAAAAATTAAAACTTTAAGGCGGAGGCATTGCCGGCTTCCCCTTAGGCCTACTCTGAGAGGATGATGGTGCGTATAATAGGGAAAAGGCGGACGTGAGAGGCAAAAAGGGAGGTGCTGCAAAAGGAAGAGAAGATAACGAGAGGGAGGTGCTGGCGTGCTTCGGCGGAGCAAGTGGCGGAGGAGGAGGAAGAGGTGGCGGGGGAATGTTAGGGGCTCAGGGGATGCTGAAGAGCATAGGGGAGGAACGAGAAGGGCAGACATGGTTTGGACAGTGGCGGACGGCAATGGAGGGAGGTGGTCGGAGTTGGGAAATGAGGAGGAAGAAGAAGGGGGCTTAGGTAATATTACTATTTGGTGGTATTACTAGGTCATAATTGTTTTGAGGGATAAAAAAACGGATTGAATTAATAGTCTGAACTAAATTTGTTACATATTGTCTATGTTTTTTTTGTGTTTGGGTTGTATGCTCAATCTCTTATATGAGGGATAAGTGTGGGTAAAGGGAGGTGATACGATAGAGAGGGAAAGAATTAGAGGAGGGAGAGATTAACCTAAATGATAATTTTAACTTTCAATATGCCTTATGTAACATTTTTAGGTTCTTTTTTGTGTTTTTTAATTGATTTCTTTTTACATCTCTATTTATATTATCTTAAATTGAGTGTCTATAAGATAGTTATTAGTAATTTTTTTTTATTAATTTTATTTTTTATTATAAATTTTTAATTTTTTAACTTTTTACTTTTGCTTTATTTACATCTTTTGCTCTATTTTTACCTAGATTAGTTATGATTAATTCTAATATCAACTTTTTACTTTACAATTTTATTATTAGTAACTTTTTTTTCATCTCTCATATTATCTATTATTACCCTTTTTATTTTTGGTATTATCTAAGTTTTTTTTTAGTTTTATTTGATAATATTTTAATTGCATTTGCTCAATATATACAAAATCAAGTATTTCACTGCAAGAACACGATTGTCATTCTGCTTAATCATTATCTTTCTATTTTACAAATAAACATAAAAATAGACTAAAAAAATATACAATATAATAAATATTTAATCACTATTAGTGAGAAAAAAACAAAAGTTAAATTCTCCTAATCCAATTCTCCAATACAATAATGGCTTTAGGGTTTTGTCCCTGGTTGCAAAACCCAAATGGAGAGACAAAATCCTAATGATAATTTCACAAAATACATAAATAAAAGGGTTGTAAAGAAAAAACGCATGTGTAAATAAAATATTCTCCACATTTCCAAGTGGTTGAAGGAAAAAAGAAAAAAGAAAAAAGAAGTACGGAAGACAAAGGATTTCTCAGTCATACACGTGTTGACATGTCTCATGGTATACGTGTTCTATGGCTTTGTTGGCAAAAAAAAACTTTAAAATTTCAATTTTTTTATCTTTTAGTTTAAAGTAAAAAAAAATTAAAAAACTTTATTTACAAATCTAAAATTTTTATGCTTTTTAGTCTTTCTCCTTTTTTACATATAACACACACATATATATATATATATATATATATATTTAAAAATATTATACCTTTTATTATACATATTTATTATTTATAAAAATTATATATTTTTAAAATTTACCTGTCAAAATTTATTAAATAAGATTTATATTGAATATAAAATTATATAAAAATAAATTTAAAAAATTATAATATTTTTTCAACTTAAAATTTTT
>JAOTRH010224891.1:0-41209 GCA_034768845.1 Heliamphora exappendiculata
GTCAACCTTGATTGTTCAACTTGGGTTAACACTTTCATTTGGAAATAAGAATTATTATTCAATTAAAGACAATTATTTATAGAAAATGAATTATAAAAATCGTCAAAATCAATTAAAGAAGCCATTGGGCTAACACTTACCACGCTGGAGGGGACCAGTAATGATCGAGTCCAGCTCATAGCGTTGGCTGAGAGGTGATAGGACACCACCAACACCTTCCACCTCTCCACATTCGAGGAGACTCTCACCCCACTAGACTTTGCACTCATCACGGGAATTTGGGTAGGTAGCTACCCGATCCCCTTCGATCTAGACATAAGTGGGATTCCCGAGGCTTACTTTCTTCCTCGGTTAGGTGCTCCCATCCATTGACAAGGGAAGCATCAGGTACACCTGGCTGAGGACTGCTTTTTGAGACTTTGTTTGCTCAGAGGCCCGCCCCTTTGAGTGGGTGGCTCGTGCCTTTATTCTCTACATGTTCGGAATATCTCTATTCCCGAACTTAGAGAATAGAGTGCACCTCCACTATCTTATGGCAATGGTAGTGGTGGACGACATCGGCGAGTATGACCGGGGGAGCTGCCTTAGCTACCCTCTACAGTTATATGAACGCCACCACCCGGACCTTTGACTGGAGCACCGGAGGCTACTGGGGCATTTGAGAGGTATATCTCTGTTCCTTTTCTCTTACTTTCATTATTTCCTCCATTTCTGCATACCTTATATGTTATACTGATGCCTTTCTTGAATTTTTGCAGCTCTGGGCCTACGAATTCCTCTGCATGCGCTCGCTGGTGATCTCATGCGAGAATCCCTCGGTGATCCCCCAGGCACTCCGGTAGTTGAGGAGGTACCGAGGCCCGAAACCCGGTGGGAAGGACCTAGACGGTGATCGATACTTCCTGAACATCCTCAACGTTGATCGGGTATACTTTTCCTTCCTTTTCTTGTCTTTGCTTTTTCTTATTTTATTTGCACTTCCTTTTGACATGATTTCTTGCTTTGTAAGTCCGTTGGGACCTTTGGGTCGGCGTAGAGGAGCGAGCCAACACCGACTTGATGCGGAGCCGAGAGGTCAGTCAGACCCATGTTCTGCTTAAGGGGCTATTGTATTGAGAGTGGTACCTCGACGAGCGTGTGGTTCGTCCATCCTTGGAATACGAGCACTTTTATATCCTGAGGGCTCCTCCGATTAGGATGCGTTAGTCTGACGCCTTGCGTGCGGCTTAGATCATCTATGCCATGATGGATGATGCAACGCTGCTTGAGGAAGAGGATCGTGATTATGCGGTCTTCGCTCGAGATAGGCTCATGCTTGCCATGGGCACTCGCGCTGCTGCGCGGAGCCCTCCTCTTACTGTCCTTGAGCCAGTTGGAGCAACCTATCTTGAGCTGTCCTTGACTATGGGCACGTTCGTGGATGGGGTCCTCCAACAGATCGAGATCCCCCGTCTAACAGTATCGGAGATGCACCTTCCTCTTGGCGTGGAGCAGGTATACATCCTCTTCTCTTTCCTTTACTTGTCGCATTCCTTTCTAATTTTCTTACTTATTTTGATGCATCTTCCTTGTTCTAACAGCTTCCTTGGGAGTGGGGCGACCAGTGCCTTCGGGTTATCACTAGGATGAGGCTGCGGATCTGTTGGATGGACAGCACCCTCCGGTCTCACTGGATCCAGCTCCCTACCGCTCTTCGAGGTAGCCCTATTGTAGTATGCGTTTTGCCCTTTCCTTTTTTCTTTCTGCACTTTCATTTCCCTCTTTATATAACGTCTTCTGATGTGATCCTTTCTTACATCGTGACCATAGTAGAGGCCCGAGGACTCATGGTGGTCGTGCGGTGCCGGCTGCATCCTCCGGGCAAGCCTCCTTTTCTACTTCGTCATCCCGAGCTTGGACTCCTAGCAATGTGCACACCATAGAGAGTTTGGAGGAGAAGGAGGATACCAAGTTGGTGTCAGGAGGGTCGTCTCCCAACAGGGAGTTAGAGGTGCGGGGGAAGAGGACTCAGCGCGAGTGATTACCCTTCCTCCCTTCTGATTTTTTTTTCTTTTCTTTTCTCTTTTTATGTATATAGAGGTATACATGCCTATTCTTTTACTTGGGCCTGCGTGCCCGTTGATACATTCTTGATACATTGCACACATATAGATTACTTTTTGATGGATAAGCCTTCGTGTCTTTTGGATTGCATTATAGCTCATTACGAATGTTTATGGACATAAAAACTCGCTTTTGAATGCCTTGATCTCTTTATTATGCATGGTGTTTGGTTTGTGAGTTGAAACTTGCCCTACAAGTCTATTTTATGTTGCGAGTTGCTTACAGGTCCTTGGGTAAGGAGTTGGGTTACCTTACTAAAAGAGGAGATGCTGTCAAATTTTTGCAGAAAAAGGTCGTAGTTGTAAGGGCAAATCTCGCGGCCGTGACTTTTGAAGGTGGCGGCCTGAATAAATGTAGCAAAAAGTTTGCAGCCTGAAAGAATAGAGTTCACGACCATGAACACTGATGGCAACTATGACAAACAAACATGACGGTCGTGAGAAAAAGGTGACGACCATGACAAAACTTTTTAGCACGAAAATCAAAGTTGATTCTGTGGTCCCCCTTTTTGCCTCTATAAAAGGGAACCCTCTAGTCTAAACCCACTGCTTGAGATATTCCTCATTCTCATTTGTTTTTCCATGGATCTATCTTTCAATAACTCCCTCTCGTGATGGATGGACGAGTTTTCTTTAGTTGACTGCAAGAACTTCGTCAACTTTAGTTTGGATGCGCTATTCTCTTTGAAGATATGAAGATTGACTGACATCTTCTTAGAGGGGCTACCCAACTTTGGGATCCCAATGTCCATGCGTTCCATTTTGGATACGAGGAGCTATGCCCGACGGTGGTTGACTTCTCTACTCTTTTCGAAATCTCGTCTCTGGATGGGGTCATAGTTCCTACTATATTTTCGAGTTCAAGGATCGACTAATGCAGCTTTGTGGTTACTCCAAGCATGAAGCTTCACTTATCACCCATGATAGAGTGCTTAATGTAGCTCGGATCATTGACCGATTCGGACCTCGGGGTTCTCTTATTAATTTCTCCTTTCAGCTCCAGCGTCGTTATGCCCTTTGCATTTGTTTACTGGCCTATTTTCTCCTTGGATCTTCTGAAGGCCGGGTTAGTTCTTCTCTGGTGGACGTAGCTTATTAGATTTGCGAGGGCCGGGATCTTATTCCACTAGTCCTTGCTAAGACACTTCTTGGGCTTAATGCAGTCCGTACTGAGGGTGCTTCTTTCTTCACAGGCAGCGCTTTTATTGTTACAGGTATTCACTCAACTCTTCTTTTACTGTATTTCATTATTTTTTCGCTCAGCTCTCATTTTTCTTTATTTCTCTTTATTTTTTCCACTAAGCTCTCATTTTTCAATATTTCTCAGCTCTCCCTTTTCAGAATTTCTCTTTATTTTTCCCACTCAGCTCTCTTTTTTCTTTATTTCTCTCTATATTTTTACTCAATTCTCATTTTTCTTTATTTCTCTTAGGTTAAGTTGATGGAGAAGGTATATCTGTTGGAAAAACCTGTGTTTGATAACTGCAGTGTGAAACATTTATTCACCATCGTGTTTGCCGTCTTCACTCTACTAAAGCTACTTGGAAGGACTTCCTGAATTCCTTGACTGGAGAAGACATTTCTTGGCAAGGCCCCTGGTCGAGGATTTTCCTTATGACTACTGCCACCATGGATCACCATGGGGTTCTATTGATTTGCTTGAAGTTGGCTACCTTCTATCATCTATACCGCATTCTTTATCAGTTTGGGAACACTCAGACTAGGCCTGACGCTGCTGTGAGTTATTTATACAGTTCTCCTCATCGGGCTCCCTTTTTGGGCCAGTATTAGTGGGTTTGGTCTTCTCAACTGATGATGTCGGTGGGCAACGAGTTTAATAATGAGCTTTTCGAGGATTACAAAGCTTGGTTGGAGAATGAGTTGGAGCACAGTGAAAAAGGAGGAGATGAAAAAAGAAGAAAGACTTGACTTTTCTTTGTTGTGCCCTAATATCTTGTTGTTTTCTTTTTAGATTTTAGAAAAAGGATGAGGAATTGTGAGCCTCCCTTGTTTTAGAATCAAACAAAATCATTAAAACTTATTAATAAAAGTTTCTTCACTTCTAGCTTGCGATGATTTCTAAAACTGTTCTTTAGATTTTTGTTCTTACAATATAACCAATCTATTAGAAAAACTTAAAGCGAGCTTTTGCATTAATCGACTACTCAAAACATGGTTGCAGAGGAGAGTTTTGAATAAAGGTTTGGGCCGATCTTCTGACACAAGCTCCCTATGTATCCCAAAAAAGGGAATCAGGCCATAACGTAGCTCAAGGCTTGGGTTACACTCGAGTATTAACACTCTCCTTGTCATTGCTCTTAACTTTTCCCAAGGTCGCCTGTAAATTCTTTGATGGGAGCACGTGAGAGATGTACCGAATATCTATTGTTTTCAGAAAAATGTTCTTTTCTTCAGAAAATAAAGAGTCCAAGATATCTGAGCGTCCTTTTTGAAAAAAAATGGAGTCGCCACTTGATTTTTGAGAAAACTAAGAAAAACAAAAGAAGGCTATGGGTCTTTTAAAAACATAACCAGAGAGAAGAGAGTCCGGGGGTTAGGGTACAGAAAGAGAAGGTGTTAGGCACCCTATTTACCCAACCACAAGGTTGGCCTTTACTTTGTCAATGTTGGTTCTTATTGTAAACTTTTTAAATGTAGCATATACAAAATAGGAGGTTAAAGAGAGTTTAAACAAAAGTATGCAGTGAAACAAAAATTTAACTATGATCTTAGGGTCGTGCAACTTGGTTGTTATTTCTAGATATGCCACAAGTATTGTTTGAGCAAAGCAAAGCGAAAAACATAGAAATAAGTGGCAAACGAACAACTAAGATTCTAAGAGTCATGCAATAATGTTTCTATTCTATCATACTGTAAACAATTTGTACATAATAAGCAAAAGAGACTTAAACACCATGTCTAAGCTACTGGTCATGCACAAAACTCACAGCCTTAGCAACAAATATTACAGTCGTGATAAAAATAGTCACAAAAATGGTGGTCGTGACTAAGCAATGTATGTGTATCATTTCTTTAATATTATGCATGGATGTTTGATATTCTGTATAGTATTTAATCTGGTGTATAGAGTATGGCTTGCATATAGAAAATCAGATTTTAGATTCTTGCAGAATATAAGTTTTATGCTCACAATTTAGATAGAAATGGACATACAATCGGTACGACTGTAGCACAGAGTTTTAATAGGCCTGTCTTGGTTACAGGAAACAGATAATAACGTCATTTATTGTTCTGACTCTTTGTGCCAGTACACTTTGTGTGTATTAAATGGGACATTTGGGATAATTAGTTTTATACTGATTATATAAATTAATTCATACTCCAAGGTTATTATGAATAGTGGTTATCCTCTTAATCCTGAAATAATTATTGATTGCGTATATTTAATATTCGTTGTTTTAATTCATTAGAGGGTGCAGTCTTATATGGGTCTATATTTTTGGTGAGTTAGATGACGGTATTATTTATATGTTAAATATTAATTATTAACGGAATCCACGTTCCGAAAGATCGAGATTGACGATACCCCATTAAGGAAGCTTATAAGTTTTCACTAGACCAAACCCTGTAGTTGGATTTGATTATCCGACGGTCAAATAAGTTAAGCAGAAGGGCTTATGGAATATCAAGATGCCAATTAAATTAAATTGTCAGTAATTAAATTTAATTGGCGGGTATCGAAAATCTTAACGTGAGGAGAAATTGTAAGTATTTAATAACAAGAGCTCAATGCAATATGCTCTTGAGATTATGGGTCAGAGTGCAATTATAGTTCTTTAGTGGTGTGAACTGTAATTCACTATTTTATAAAAATTGCAGATACTGCTGCTAGTTTTTTATAATTGCAGATACTGCTATGAGATTTCCTTAATTACAGAAACCGTTGATACGTGTCTGTGTTCCACTGAAAATATTACTCATAATTACTCTCCAAGTCCCTGTTGTTGCCCTACAAATATGCGGGTAGGCTGAACTAATTTCATAACTTGTCATCTAAGATTAAAGCTATTCAGGTTCTGTCGGTACTCATTCTTGATAGATCGTAGCTCACCCTACATTCAAGAATCGCATAAGAGAATACAGTAAAAAATCTAATAAGAACTTCAACTCAGAACAAAAACGTAGTTGGAGATTTGACCGGAAAAGTGTATTCTTCTAAATTAACTTTGGTTGCACAGATTTTATTTTGATCATTCAATGTTAAAAAGAATTTTTAACTAGAGCCTGTTTCGGCGTTTTTCTGTCCAGTTAGTTTTTTACCGAAAATCATTTTCAAAAATAATGATTTTAGTAGTTTTGCCTCCAACATCCACGACACCCTCGGGGGAAGAAGATGGGACTTTAAGAAGATGATCCTAAAGTTACCTCGTGTGAGTATCCATCTCGAATGGCCTCTCGGTGGTGAGAATACGATGCCTCTAATCCAATATACGTGCTTTAAGAACTCCTCTAAGGCAAGTAAGAACACAAACGAGACTCAAAAAGTATGGGATGAATGTCATAATATCGGGTGAGAATGGATTTTGGCAGAGTTTTGTTATCCAGGTTTATTCTTTTTCATTATTGTGCAAAACGTCGCCTATTTATAAGCAAGGTGGGAGACCAGACACCCTCTGGAATGTTGCTACTTGTCTAGAAGGGGTAACAGCGATGGCCGTTACCTTTTTGCTTTTGTACAGTACATGTCGCTACCATTATAGTGGTGAAAAGGACACCCATGACTTTTGGATAAAAAAGCAACAACCGTGACAAGGAAAGTAACTGATTCATTTAGGGTTTTTAAAAAGGTCATAGCTTGGAGAGTAAGGACACGACCAATTTTAGGGTTTTCAAAAAGGTGATGGTCGTGTGGTTGGAAATGTTATGGCCTGAAGGATTGTTTAAGGTTTTTTTGTTTTGAGCCATATTCGTGTCTTTGCTTGCTTGGGGGTATCCATGAGCATGATTCTCATACTTTCTTCATTGAGGCACATTCGAGATGGGTGCCTAAGATTTAGCTTGGTCAAATTGGGGTATCTACGTTTTTCTTTCGGGTTTTGACCTTACGGGCTGCTCTAACTTTTACCTAGGCTTCCTTTACAGTTTTGACCCAGCGAGCTTTTCTTTTTATTTCTATTTTTCTCTAAGGGATAAAATCTTTTGAGCTGATCCAAGTTGATTGGTGTGGAGAAGATATTCCCATCCAGATCCATAAGGATAACGGCTCTTATAAACATCAGGGTTTTATGAGATAAGGGCCGGCCCAGTTAGGTTTGAACTTTCTTCTTAGGTCAAAGATCGGAGCCCTAATCTCTTTGAGAACCAAGTCACCTTCTTTCAAATTTTAGGGCTTAACCTTCTTGTTAAATGCTCGAGCTATTCTTCTCTGATACCCTTAGATATGAAATAATGCTCCGAGTCTTCTTTTGTTGAACAAAAGTAATTCTTCAAATCTATCCCTCTGCCAATCTGATTATGAAATGCCGCTTTCATCCATTATTCTTAAATATGGAATCTCCAATTCTATAGGTTAGACTGCTTCCATCTCATAAATCAATGAGTATGGTGTCTCTCCAGTGGAAGTCCTGATCGACGTTTGGTATCCCTAGAGCGTGAATGCCAGCTTCTCTGGCCAATCTCTACTTCCATTTATTGTCTTCTGCAAGATCTTCTTCACATTTTTGTAAGAAGCCTCCATAGCTCCATTGGTTTACAATTTATATGGGGAAGGCTTATGAGTAGTAATTCAATACTCTTCCAGGAGATCCTAAACATCACCCTGGAAATGAGAACCATTATCAGAAATAACCTTATGTGAAACCCCATACCTGTAGATAAGGTTTTTTTTGATAAAGTTGGCTACTTATGAGGCATTCATAACTGAATATAAGACGACTTCAACCCACTTTGTGAAATAATCAATAGCCACAAGGATAAACTCATGTCCATTCAATGCTTTGGGTGTGATTTTTCCTATCACGTCAATTCCCCAAACCGAGAATGGCCCTGGTGAAATCATACTATAGAGTTGAGATGGCAGCACATGTATGAGGTTTGCGTGAACTTGGCATTTTGGGCATCTCCGAACAAATTTGTAACCGTCTATTTCCATCATCATCTAAAAGTACCATTGGCATAAAATCTTCTTTGCTAACATTAACCAATTCATATGGGGTCCACAGATTCCTCTGTGAATCTCCCTCGTCAGTTCATATCCTTCTTCCGTGTCAATGTAGAGTTTGTTAACTCCCAGATATACTCTCTTGTACAGCTTTCCTCCGCAAATTATAAACTATGCGGCGAGTCTCCTAATGGCTCTTTGGTCCTTCTTGCTAACTCGACTGGGCTATTCTCCTTTTTCGATAAAATTTTAAATGTCATGATACCAAGACAGTCCATCATTAACCTCTTGGGTAGTGGCAATGTTACTGATTGCGAATGCATCTCGTTGATGTATTTCTAAGGGTCTCATTCTTACTGTAGGTAGTATGTCTATAATTAATGCTAGGGTAGCCAAGGCGTCAGCAAACTTATTCTTCAACCTTGGAACATGGGTGAATACCACACTCCCAAAGTAGGAGATCATTATTTCGAGTTCTCGATGGTATTGGATTAGCCTTTCCACTTTAACCCTCCATTCACCTTTTGGTTGGGTAGGGGTGTAATTTTAGTCCGAGGCCTAATACTGTGCCGGCCGAGCCCGGCCCGACCAAATCTCGAGCCCGACTTGAGCCCGAACATAGAATTTTTGGGTCTGGGCCAACCCCTCAATGCCCGTGGGTGGCCCAACCTAGCCTGTTGGCCCGCCGATTAGCCTTTTAGCATTTATAAGTTTGTACTATTAACTATAAATTTATAAATTATAATAAAGTTATAGTAAACTAATAAACTAATAAGTTAAAAACTAATAATAAATTATAAACTATAAAAAATAATAAGCTTATAATAATTAATAAACTAGTAAATTAATAATACATTATAAACTTATAATAATATAAACTATAAATTTACAAATTAATAATAAACTTATAGTAAGTAAACTATTAAACTTATAATAAATTAATATAAAGTTATAAACTATAAACTTGTAAAATAATAATAAACTTATAAATTATAAACTTAAAAACTAATAAACAAATAAAGTATAAACTTATATAATAAACTAATATGTTAATAACTAATAATAAACTATTAACCATAAAAACTAATAAATTTAAATAAACTAAGGAATTAATAATATATTATAAACTTATAAACTAATATAAACTATGAAGTATGAACTTATAAACTAATAAAATATAAACTTATAAATTAATAAAATATAACATCATAATAATAAGTAATAATAAACTAATAACTAATAACTAATAATAAACTATAAATTTATAACTTATAAACTAATGTTAATATAATAACTACTACTAATAAAATAGTAAACTAATATTATATTATAAATTTATAAACTAAATAACTATGAAAGTAATAAAATTATAAATTTCTATATAACAAGTTACAATAGTTGATGCGACATCCATCTTTGATCGGACGGTTGAAGTTATTCAATCTCATCCAACGGTGAGATTGAGCTCACAAACGTCTCTCCTCTCACGCTCACTCAATATGCCCCTTCCTGACACCGCCGAAGAAACATCGCCTCTCGAACTCTCAGCTTCTCTCTCTCCAAACGTCGCTCATGATGGTTTCTCTCTCTCATTGATCTCACCTCTCACTCTCACCTATCTTTCTCTGAAGCAGCCACCCGGACTCTCGCCTCACAATCTCAGCTTCGCTCTCTCACCACTGTCGCTCTGATCTTTCTCACTGTGTTCTTTGATGCCTACCACGGCTCTGATCTCACTCTTTACGCCACTCACCGCCACTCATCACCGCTTTCCAGTGACCTTCCGACGCCACCTATCGCTGTTGCCTTTCTCCGCTGGTAAGTCCATCCCTCTCGTCTTCACTCTCTCTTTATTTCCATCTCAACGATTTAGGGATTCATTATTGTATTTTTAAATCTTGAAAAGTAGATCTCTTACTATTGTAGTGAACCCATAGTCACAAATATATTTCTTGCTTTCGCAATGAACCTAGAGCTGCTCACCATCACCACCACCTTTTGACGACGCCGTCGCACGTTGTTGCTCGACAGTGCCTTTTGATGCCGCTCTCTGTGTCTATCTCAATGATAGGTTTCCTCTACCAAAGTGGGTTGTATTCTAGGCTTGTGGGTTTGTCATGTCCCAAAATCTAGGGTTACATGAAAATTCATCAAATACCAGTTTTATAAAAATAAGTTTTCATATAATCAAATACAGCTGTTGAAATTAAAAGAATACCCCACATGCTTCTCTCATAAGCAGTAAACATCCTGTTCCAACATGCATAAATATATCGCCCTAAGGCGTACAAAACACGCCTTCAAAACAGGCATACAAAAAGGAAAACTAATAAAAGTCTTCCGCCACCGCGGGCACCACTAGATCAACTCCTCATAATCATCAACCTCATAACCTGAAAAATGTTTAACAAGTCCCACACCATGAGCCGAAGCCCAATAGAAACAGACTATAAAGCTGTAAAGCAGAATATGCAATCATATGGTGGGAGCTAACTCAACCACAACAAAACCAAGTATTAAAACTAATGTAACCAGCATGTTACAGTTAAGTAAATAGTAACTAAAAAGTTGTTCCCTCTCGGATCATACAACAGAGGAAAAAGAAGAATGAATCCTATGTATCGACTTCGTTACAAAGGGACAAAGGTAACAACTATGTACTCCTTCCCATTACCCAATCCCTAAATATCTTAGGACCGGTTAGGTAATGGCAAGTTCTACACGGAGTCACGACAACGTAACTGCTGACTTTACGAACTGAAATCAAAGGACAAAAGCACCTATCACCTTCTTTACGGAAATTATCCCGAAGGATAAAGGCACCTACTCTACGCACGTTTACGGACTTTCACCGAGGGTAACTCGTGCCAAATACCCATTATCCCGGTACATCTAGAGATTCATTTCAAAAACTAACCCATAGCTCGACTAGGAAATATTTTCACAAATATACATTAAACATGTATATAGATCCATCCATCAACATGAAGATCAACAAAAATATTTTTAAAATATTTTTTTCTATTTTCAACAAAATATTTCCAAACCTGAGACTCAACTCCAAGGGTTAACTCAAAACCTCTAAAACACCAAGTGTTGAGATTTTTATAAAAAACTACCATTTTCAAAATTACCTCTTTGAAAACCATAACCACAAGCCTATTATCATGTATTAAACCAAGAAAAGCGAAAAATATGCTTTTTATCTTAAAAATAAGATTTAAACATAAAACATGATATTTAAAGCATTTTTAACTGGCGAAAATACATATAATTGCATGAAACACCCTTTAATAATAGTAGAGTCTAGAGTCCTACCTCAAAGAGTTGAAACTCGTAGCCTTAAAAATCAAAACTTGTCAAAACGAGAATATGTCCGGATGAATACGAAGCTAGCAGCGTGAATAGTAAGGATCCACAAGCTAATCGTCAAAAACTAAGCTCAGTCAAGGTGAAAATATAGAGAGAAGGTAGAAAAGTTGAGAAAAAATAAGAATTCTCAATCAAAACAGCCCCTGGAATATATATAGGCTCGGCAAAATAGCCGTCCAGTCGACTAAACTAGTCGAGTGAAGGGGAGTTCAGTCGAATGAAGGGTCCAACCCAGTCGACTGAAAGTGTTTCAAAACATTGAAACTCTCCACCGCCACGGTCCAGTTGACTGGAGGGCTTAGTCTAGTCAACTGAACCCAAGAACAAACGACCCAATCGACTGGGGAAAGAAGTCTAGTTGACTGGACTGCTCAGCAACAACCTATTGTTTTGGTCTCAATTTTTTAGTCCAAAAACCATCCAAACAAGCCTCAACGCAACCCAAAAAAGTGTAAAACACATCTACACATGCTGTTCTATAACTCCCAAACATAAACTATTCATAGATGATATTCATGTGATGAAAGAAACACGTCAAACATAAATATATATAAAAAAAATAAAACGGTACAGGGTCTCACAACTCTTCCCCCCTTAAGGAATTTTTTTCTCTAAATTCACTACAAGGTCACCAGGTAAACAGTTCTGGGTAACTAGCACGAACCCTAGACTCAAGCTCCCATGTTGCTTCTTCAACCCCGTAATGAAGCCAAATGACCTTGACATAAGCAATCGTTCTCCCCCTCAACACTTGCTCCTTCGTGTCCAGAATCTTCATAGGACGTTCCTCATATGTGACATTCTCAGCAACCCGCAACTCGGCCCAATCCAGAACGCACAACAGATCTAGCTCATACTTCCGAAGCATGGAAATGTGAAACACATTGTGCACAATGCTAACTGAGGTGACAAGGCCATATGGTATGCTACCATCTCAATCCTTTTTAGGATCTCGAAGGGTCCAATAAAGCATGGTGATAGCTTTCCACTACGACCAAACCTCATCAAACCTTTACGTGGCGTGACCTTCAGGAACACATGATCCCCCACTACAAACTCCAACGGTCTCCTCCTTCGATCTGCATAACTCTTCTGGCGACTCTGAGCTGTCACCAGATCCTGACGAATCACGGCAATCTTCTCTGTCATCTCCAATACCAATTCGGGTCCCAAAATAGTGGTGTATCCCACATCTGTCCAACATATAGGTGATCGACATGGTTTACCATACACAGCTTCATGCGGTGCCATCCCAATACTAAACTGATAACTGTTATTGTATGCAAACTCTGCCAATAATAGATGATCCTTCTAAGAACCCCGAAACTCAAGCACACAGGCTCTCAACAGGTCCTCCAAAATCTGAATGGTCCTCTCAGACTGACTGTCGGTCTGTGGGTGAAAAGCTGTGCTGAAAGTCAAGCTTGTCCCCAAAGCCACCTGAAGACTCTGCCAAAAGCGCAATGTAAAGCGCGGGTCTCGATTAGAAACAATAGTCACAGGTACACTATGTAGTTGGACTATCTCCCGGATGTACAATCAACTTAGTCTGTCCACTGAATCCCTCACACGAATGGGGAGAAAGTGTGCAAACTTCATCAACCTATCAACCACAACTCAAACAGCGTAACGTTCCTTCAGTGATCGAGGAAGTCCTAATACAAAATCCATCGTGACATTCTCCCACTTCCACTCAGATATAGGCAACGACTGTAACAATCATGCTGGTCTCTGGTGTTTTACCTTTACCTGCTGACAAGGAAGACATCGAGAAACAAATCGGATCACGTTCCTCTTCATTCTCGTCCACCAAAACTGATGGCGCAAATCGTGGTACATCTTCATGCCTTCTGGATGCACTACAAGACATGAATGATGAAAATCATGGAGCACCTTAGCACGGAACGACTCCGACACAAATAGTCTCCCTGTCAACCTTAAACTCTGATCTGGGCCTACAACCCATCCCATAGTGTCCTTCCCATGGGCAATGCGGTCTCATGTCATCTGAGTCTCCTGATCGGTTTGTTGAGCCTCTAACACACGTGCAACCCATGCAGGTAATAAAGCTACTGAATATAAAGGCGCACCTCTCCTTGTCTCCCCGAGACTCAGATCAAACTCCCCAATATCGCCAAGCATATCCCATTCTCGTATAGCCACAGAAGCTAACGAGCCATGGGATCTCCTACTGAATGCGTCGACTATGACATTTGCCCTTCCCATGTGGTACTGCAAATCAAAGTTGTAGTCTTCTAACAACTCCATCCATCGTCGTTGGTGAAGATTCAAGTCTTTCTGTGAAAACAAGTATGTTAAGCTCGTGTAATCAGAGAAAACCTCAAAGTGCTCACCATATAGATAATGCCGCCATATCTTCAAGGCGAAAACCACGGTTGCCAATTCCAGATCGTCTGTCAGGTAGTTCTTCTCATGTGTCTTCAACTTTCGAGAACCATAGGCCACAACCTTACCTCCCTGCATCAAAACACAGCCCAAACCGTCGTGCGACGCATCGCAGTACACTATTTACCCCAGACCTCGCTCTGGAATAATCAACATTGGCGCAGTAGTCAATCTCATCTTCAACTCTTGATGATGTCAAAAGGGAGAGAATGTTTGAGCAAAATAAGTTTATTATTTTAACATTCCTTCTAATATGAGAAAAAGAGAGCGTATACACTGCACTTAATGATTAAATATTTTTGATATGTAAAAAGGGTGAGAGCTTATATTTTAAATATTTTGATAATGTCAAAGGGGGAGAATGCTTGGAAGAAAATGTATAATTTTTACATTCCTTTTGATATGCTAAACAGGGGGAGACTTTGTGTTAAATTGCTTATGTATACCTTAATGACTTTTATCATAGAAATGCAAATTACCACATTCATCGGTCAAATTGTGCTTAAATATCTATCCTTGAAAATTCAAAGTCCTTGAATTAATTGATTATATTTTATAAATCTTAGTTCTATACATATTGTGAGGGGGAGCCTTGTAAAGGCAACCTTATTTTGCTCTTTGTTTGTCATCATCAAAAAGGAGGAAATTGTTGGCCTCACTAGGTTTCAATCTATTTTAATGATAACAAATCAAAACTTTTAATTGTGCAAATTGAGTGTGTTCACTGAACTTCAATGAAACAAGCACAATTGAGAAAGCAAAATGAAAGTCATGAAGCATTTAGATCATACCGAGACGGTTAAGATCCATGGAGCAAGGGAAAAACTAAGAAGACAAGAAAATAAATTGAAGGACTCAAAGAATTTCATCAAGTGTATTGTGCGTAGGATCTATGTAAATTCACAAACATTGGCTATATATGTGAAAACTCATAGGAGACCTTAGTTTGACCCTAGGTGCTTAATATTTTATGAAAAATTATTTTCAAAGTATAAAATGTGTTTTAAAATATTTCAAAAGAAGTTCAACAAAAAATATGTAAAAAAGTGTGTGAAGAAAATTGACATACCTTCAGTTTTTTGTCATAACTTTTTGTACATAATGAATTTTTTTGAGGTTTGAACCATTGAAAAGCAGATTTTTGAGACTTCAATTTGAACACAAGAATGACCCTATTCGGAGTTCAGATGAATGAGTTATAGTCGTTTGAAGTCAAAAAAATTTAGCAATCATGATCCAGTCGACTGATTACTGGATCCAGTCGACTGAAGGCTGCTCTAGTCGACTGAATGGGCTTGTCTCGTCGACTAAACAAGCTAAAATTCATATTTTTGGCTGCAACAGCTAGTTTGACCATTACCACATTTAGCCCAACGGTTAGTTCATGTTTTTGGTCTATAAATAGATCCTTTAAACTTTGAAAAATACATAGTAAAGCCCTCCATCGCACTCTCTCATATATATCAATTTTGTGCTTCCAATTCCTCATTTTTATGAATTATTTTTGAAAAAAAATCTTAGAAATCTTCCATTGAGGTTTTCACTTGTATATCATTTGGAGTGAATATTAGTGTGCGTCATTTGTATTCATTTGCTTGCTAAAAGAGATGATCTAGTACTTTCAATTTGGATTCTACTTATGTATTCTTGTTGTAACTTGATAAGGTGATTCTCAAGAGAGGCCACTTCGCCTATTAAATGAGAGAGGAACTCCGCCTATAAGGAGAGACTTGAGAAGGGAATATTCTCAAGAGAGGCAGCTCCACCTACTAAAGAAGTGTGTACTTGAGAAATAACCATTCTCAAGAGAGGCTACTCTTTCTAGACTAATGAGAGAGGCTACTCCACCTAATTGAAGGAGGAGTAGTGAAAATCCTCATAGCGATTGGCTTGAGGCAAGGACGAAGGCCGTTGCACCGAACCTTGTAAAAATATTAGTATCGTATTTATAACTTGCTTTACTTTTCGTTCTTATTATTATATTATTGTTTATATTTGCATCACACACACTTAAAATTTATACTTGAATCATTCACTATTAAACTTCATACTTGTATTTTAATTTATAAATCAAGAAAGCTTTGAATCTAGTGATTTCATTTTTCAAACAAAAAGTTTTTTAAACTTGTGAATTAAAATCTAAACTTACATTTTAAATCCTCAAACAAAGAAGTTTTGAATCTTGTTTATAAGTAAATTAAAATCTAAACTTGTGTTAATATTTAAACAAAAAAATTTTAAATATCCAATTCACCTCCCCTCTTGAGATAGCACATATACTATCAGGTACCGGAAGAACTGAATACTAAACCCTAAAGCTACAATGAAGCACTTCAAGATAAAGATGTAGAACTTTAATAAATGGCTATGAATTCAGAGATGTAGTCTATATACTTTAATTAGGTCTAAGATCTTATAGAATCACTAGATGGGATAAAACCCATCGGATGCAAGTGGATCTATAAGACGAATAGAGGAGTAGACGGGAATGTGAAAATCTCTAAAACTAAGCTTGTTGTAAAATGGTTCACTTAGAAAGAAGAGATCGATTATGAAAAAATCTTTTGCCGGTAGTTATGATTAAGTCTATTTGAATTCTCTTATCCATTGTGGCTCATTTCGATTACAAAATTTGAAAAGATGACGTTAAGACAACTTTTGTTAACGAAAGTTTTATTGAGTGTATCTCTATGATGCAACTAGGCGGTTTCATAGTAAAGGACTAAGAGCACATGTTGTGCAAGCTTAAGAGATCTATTTATAGACTTAGCAGGCATCTAGGTCTTGGAATACTCAGTTTGATCAAGCTATTAAATCTTATGGTTTTGATAAATGTCTTAACGAGTCTTGTGTGTTCAAGAAGCATGATGGAAGCGTAGTGGTGTTTCTACTACTTTACGTGGATGATATTTTTCTCATAAAAAATGATGTGGGAGTATTATCTTCGGTGAATGTATGGTTATCCAGCCAGTTCGATATGAAAAATTTGAAAAAATCTAGTAACATCCTAGGGATCAAGCTTTAGCGAGATCGCACGCAAAGAATGTTGGGTTTCTCCCAAGAAAGGGTTTCAATATGGTCCTTACTCATTTTAGCATGTAGGATTCCAAGAAACGGTTTCTTCCTTTCAGGCATAGAATCACTCTATCCAATGATTAGTGTTTGAAGAGAGCTGTTAAAATACAGAAGATGAAGGCAGTTCTTTATGCTTCACCAGTAGGAAGCATCATGTATGTTATGCTTTGCACTAAACTGGATATCTATTTTTGTATTAAATTGGATATCTCTTTTGCCGTTTGTATGGTTAGCAGATATCAGTCTAATAGAGGACAAGAGCATTAGACAATAATAAAACATATTCTCAAGTATCTCAAAAGGACTAGAGATTAATTTTTAGTTTACCAAGAAGATTGTCTAGTACTATTAGCGTACACAGATTTGAATTTTCAGTCAGATAAAGATTCCAGAAAGTGTACCTCGGGATATGTATTTACCTTGAAAAATGGAGCCATAAGTTGGAGTATCAAGCAGTCTTGCATTGCTGATTCCACCATGTAGGTCTAAGGATGGCAATTATACCCATACCCGCCCCGCCCCCACTTCTCCCGCCCCGTTTTATGCGAATTTTTTCCGCACCTGTTAGGTAATGGGTAGGGACGGTATTTGCAACTCCCGTCCCGTTTTCTTCCGTCTCGCTCCCAATTAAATAAATTAAATATATTTAATATATAAATATATTTATAATTTTATTTTTTAACAATATAATAGAACCAAAATACGCAAATATTATACATATTTTTATTTTTTTACTTGTATTTTTTATTTTTCTTTATTTTTAATTATAGCAATTGATCAATATTATTATTTTAATATCTTATTATGTCATTATTATTAGTATTAATTTCTTTTAAAGTGAAAAATATATTTTTCCTTATGCCCAGCCCCCGCCATTTCTTTGATTATTTTTTTCTGACTATGCCCCGCTAATAAACGAGATGGGGGTGGGAGAACACACTCCCGCCCCAAACCTGCCCCGTTGCCATCCTTATGTAGGCCAAGTACATGGTAGCCTTAGAGGCAGCCAAGGAGGCCGTTTGACTCAGGAGCTTCCTGTTAGATCTAGATGTGGTACCTTCAGTACAATCGGCTATTATACTTTATTGTGACAATAGCGGTGCGGTTGTCAACTCAAATGAACCAAGAACCCACAAGAAGGAAAGCACATCGAGCATAAGTATCACTTGATACGAGAGATCATGTAGAGAGGTGACGTTGTTGTGACCAAGATTGCATCGGGAGATAACTTTGCAGATCCTTTTACAAAGAGCTTATCAACTAAGACTCTTGATAGTCATGTAGAGAATATGGCAGTCAGATGTATGGAAGCATGACTTTGAGTATAAGCGAGAGATTGTTAAAGTAATACACTAAAAACCATGTTTAGATTTTGATATTTGTTTTTATTTATTAATAAAAAATATTTATCCATTTTGATGGGAATCTTTATTAGTAATGTATGCCTTTTATTATTTATTTAATATTGTGCATGATTATCTTTTATTCTTCATAATAGTTATTCTGGTTATAGAGTTCGGCTTACACAGGGAAGACCAGATTATCGATTCTTCTAGAATATAGGTTTTTGGATCACAATCTTAGATGAAATTGGACACACTATCGGTATGGTTATAACACAGTATTTTAGTAGATTTATCTTGATTACGGGGAACGGTAATTGTTTCGACAATTGTTCCGACTCATTGTGTTAGTACACTTTGTGTGTATTGAATGGGACTGCGTTGGGGTAATTAATTTTATTCTGACTATATAAATTAATTCACACCCTATGGTTATTATGAGTGCTTATACTCTTAATCTTGAAATAATTATTAGACACGAATATTTAGTGTTCGTTATTTTGATTTATTAAATGGTGCGATTTTTTATGGGTCTATAATCTCGGTGAGTTGGATAATGGCATTATGTATATGATGATTATTAATTATTGATAGAATCCACTTCCTGACAAGGGAATTATGATACCCCATTAGGGAAGCTTATAAGTTTTAATTGTACCAAACCCTGCATGTGAATTTTATAATCTGGTATATCAAATAAGTTAAGCGAAAAGTTTTAAGAAATTATTAAAGAGATCGATTAAATATAATTATTAATAATTTATTTTAATCGACGGGTATCTGTAATCTCAACGTGGAAAAAATAATAAGCATTTAATAACAGGAGTTCGAAAAATTTGTTTTGAGAATAAGGCCGGGAGTGCAATTACAATTCTTTTGTGGTGTGATTTGTAATTTATATTTTTAAAAAAATGATTATGGGTTGAAGTGAATTTTTCTAATTACATTATAAGTCGTGTCTTATTGCTCCTTAGGTCCCTACTATAGCTTATTTACATGTTATTATAACTCTGGCTACCATGTAGAATATTCATTCAATCTACTAAGGTTTTTACATTTTTCTGAGAAACAAAAACAGGAGAGCCAACCAAACAGGGTTGGGAACACGGAAGATCTAAGCCCACACTTAGTTCATGTTTTCGGCATTTAGGAATACATCAGAAGATTTAAGTGGAGACGAGGTTGTTGGTTTTCTACCGTGTTGATATTCATATTCAAGTTCAAATGCTGAAACGTGATCAATCCAAAGGGATCACACAGGTATAATCCCTATTCCATCTTGTGAGTGCACTGGGTTTCATTTTTTGGGGTTTGGGAGTTGTTTCAGTTTATAACGTACAGATTCCCTCCAAACGGTTTCCCGTTCGTCTGGACGGTGCGACACAGTTCATTTTTTTGTTGTATTTCGCGCCGCGTTTGATTCGATTCATATGCATCATCATTGTTTCCTGGGATTTCGGTCCCTTCACCACCCATATTTCTTTACCAATCTACCTAAACAACAAAAGTAAACTATCCAAGCAACCACACTTCTTATACTAAGACCCTCAATTCACAACTACTTAGTGATGGAGAGAGCATCTCTGTTAACTGTAAGAAAAAATCAAAACAAAGAAACATCTCGGTGCCTATTTGCACCCCACATTTACATATCTAATGCAACTAAAAACTTATCATATTAGAACCTATTTTTACCCATTGATCCTTGACAAAATACCAAAAGCCAAATACAACCTATTATGACTTGTACCACTCAGACCATAAGGAGAAGTTCAGCTCCTATAGCAATGCATGAAGGCCACACTTAACCAAAACATTTATACAAGTTCCTCGAAGGCAGCTCATCATGACCCAAACAAGTGAAACTTGCAAAAACACCACTCCAAAAAAAACATATATACAAAATTCTTCAATGCAAACTATGCTTGTTACAAAATCCTCATAACCGAGGTACACTCACACACACACACACACACACACACACATACACACATCCATTTCAACAAGAGCATCACAACCAAGGCACACACGCACACAACTAGGACATACTAACACACATAGTCCCTCATAAATGCTGTATAGGGAAGCCAGTATACATATCTATCCAAATTTATCGAGAGGACCAAAAAATAAAATGCAAAACCCTATAAGTTTATATATATGTGACCATAACAATAATTCTACACCTAGGACCCTAGGATAATCGCCAAAGAGCTTAAGATCTCACCCTGAAAACAAAATTTGACCAAAATGGCAGCCTTCAAACTAAAAGGCTCCTCCCATTTTCATCCAATTTAGCAATGTCACCAGCCAATCGAATTAGATTTCTATGAACAGCCCCCATAGCTAGGTTTGGCAAATGATGACAAACATTCCTCATGGCTCGGAGTAGATAACACATCCAAAAAACTGAAGGCACAGTGCCTATAGTCCTCCAAAAATCAATCCAATTTTGCCTTCTTCTACAGACTAACCACTACATGTCTCATGAACAGTATATTCATAACAAATGGGAACACAAATCAAAAGGCATAACACCCCTCTACAAGCATATATCTCACACCCACATATACACATACCTATATCTCTCCCATACACAACTGAGGTAGAAGACACCAAAACACACCAGTAAACACCATCCCAATACCTCACCCAATAAATGAATAAAGAAAAGGGAATTTGGAAGGTTTGGGGCCCCTCACTAATAAGTTTCCCATTACCCACATTAACTAACTAACAACACCTGACTCCCTCACCCTTCAACTCAGTAGGACAGGAAAGGAACCTCACAACACTCCTTACAGTATATATTTCTTGACTCTCAAAAAGGGAGGATAAACAAAACTCACTCTTCCTGAGTTATTCACTTGTGTTGCACACTTCAACATTCCCATTATAAATATTGTTAGCAAAAAAATGTTAGACATTAAGCCCCATTCCCTTTGGATAGCCAAATTGCACGTTGTATGCAACACTTTCCATCTTGAGAATATCCTCTCTCTCTCTCTCTCCCACTAGATCACAAATTTTTCTCTGGACTAACTCCCACTTCCTCCTTACACCTTAAAATTTTATTAATTTTATTTCTTTCCAAATGCATCTTAAAAGAAGCTTATGTGCTAAAAGGTGTAAGAGCACGCAGATGCTTATCATAACTCAAACATGAGTTTTCACTCAAAGGAACTAAAATTTTGTGGCTCGATTGAGGATAATAGGCATATATCCATGCTTGAAAAATCCAAAAAGCACCTTCACAATTATTTGAAATAACTTTTTCAACAAATACATAAAGCTCATTATCCAAAAGTACCTAAATCAAAGGGGGTCAATGCTAATTATTTCTTCTAAACCAGTCAAATGGCTATGTTCATCATGTTCTCCTTGGTAACTTTAAAGCCTAATACTGCCATAATAAATCAACAAAGTCAATAGAGAAAAAAAGTTGTTGTCTCATTCCAAGAAATGAAGAAAAAATATCATCTTTCAAAGAATGGTATATTTTGATGATACCAAATACCCTATGTTAGATGGCATGACAAAAGGGGCATTTAAGGGATCTAGTATAAGTATTCACTAACTTTTAGACCTAGTAAAGTAAGGCCGATAAGGTGAACAACATCTAATATTGTGGGTGACAAGGACCCATAAGGAAGAAGTAGGGCATTACAAGATTGTAACTAAAAACATGTTGCTGCTCCAATCACGCATTTGTTCATGTTGGTATGGTAAGTTGAAATGGCGATAATTTCTTTGATGCCCACTTTGTCCCATTATAATCCAAGGTATGGTTCCATGCGTTTAAGCTAGTTGCGCCAATCTTTTTTGGAATATTCATCCAAGAGCACAAACATGTAGGGGATTCCCATTTTGTTTAGCAAAAACATGGACGATGGAGAATGAAGAATTCATTTGCAGCTAGAGGATAATTCAACGAGAGAAGTTCATGAATATTTGGTTCAAGCATTGAACCAAAATACATTTTGAACTGGAGTTAAGGCTCAAAATCATATAACTGTGATTTTCATGTTGTTTAGTAAAATCTTTAAGTTGTTTAAGGAGTCTGAAAGTGACAGGGTGTCACTAGTCAAAGATTTTTGAGTTTTCTTGGGTGCTACAATCAAGAAGTTCAAAATAATTGGAATAATAGTCAAAATAAAGAGAAGACTTTACTTCAATACCTATTTATAACTTCATTTTTAGTTGTTTAAGAGAAACAATCGAAACATCATTTACTTGATTTAAAGAATATCCAAACCAGATAAATGTGGGGGACATTCTTTACGACATAATTTAATTTTTTTGGAAATAATTACACTTATCTCCCATGAAATTTAAGCTTATTACAGGGACCTCCCCTGTGGTATCTGAAATTACACTAACCTCCCATGAGATTTAATTTTTAACATCAATTGCACCAAACTGTTAAAATTTTATTTGAAATTTAACGAAAATCGCCCATCCCACCCCAAAATCACTATTCACACCCCAAAATCACCCTTCAAACCATATTTTTCTCCTAAAATCACAATTTTCACCTCAAAACCACAATTTCCAAAATTACCATTCCGTTGAAATTTGGGGTGGGAATGGTGGTTTTGGGGAGAAAAAGGTGGTTTGAAGGGTGATTTTGGGGTAGGAATGGTGATTTTGGAGTGAGATGGGCGATTTTCGTTAAATTTTATTGAAAATTTTAACAGTTGAGTGTAACTGATATTAAAAATTAAATCTCATAGGAGGTTAGTGTAATTTCAGAGATCACATGAAAAGTTCATGTAATAAGCTTAAACCTTATGAGAGGTAAGTGTAATTATCCTATTTTTTTCGATCGAGTGACACAAATGGCATTATGGAGGTAATTTATGTCCTGGTGATAAATAGACAAGTGACATCACATGATAATTCCAGAAGTTACCATAGAAATTACCCATAAAATACTGATTGAAAAATAATTAGCAATAACCCAGCAAAGGAGTAGTCACAAAAAGTGGAAGAAAACTGTCTATTAAAGATTATGAAGTAGTTGTCTTAGCAATTACAAAGTTATAAGACACCCTAGGAGTTGCAGGATTAAAAGACAAACCAACAATTATCTTTTAATCCTTGGAGAGAAAAATCAAGGCCTATATATGGCCTTCCCACAATGGTGAAAAGGAACTTTGACGAAAAATCAACAAGTTTCTTTAAATATTTAGAAGTAACCATTCAATTTAGCTTAAGTTAGTTCTTTAAATTAATCGTAAAAAATGCAACTCTCTGTCAATTGGTTCTCCAGTCGATTCATATCATCAATAAACTCTTTTCTTCTATGTTTAATGCATTCTTTCATCTCTATAATTGGTTGTGCTCGATTTTATTTAAGGAATCACATAAATAATGCGTTGAGTCATAACACAATTGAATAATATAGTTCCAGTCAATATTGATGGAAGAACTTTTTGTTTGGCTAATAATAACTATAAAAATTAATTATAAAGTTATGCACAACTTAAAATAAATAGTCTATATTTACTTGGGTATGCCCTATATCACTAACTATTAAAATTGTGGATAGTTTTATAAGTAGGTTTTTAAAAAGTGCCTAACACTTGCAAATAGGGGTGTCTATGAGTTGGGTTGGGCAATATGAGCTCTAACCCATCATTGGCCACATGTATTCGGTTTGTAATTTTGGCATCCACAATTGACTACTGGATTTAGCGATTTTGTATCCCATGAGTTTATAATTTTAAACTTGTTTATTTTGAGCATTTTTATTTTGCCCATTCTATTTTTGTGCTAATTTTAATAGCCATTTTGCACTAAATAAGTTATTTTAATAAATCAAAAACTCGAAAAGTCATGAATTTATCAACTACATTATATATAGACCCATATTACATTAGATTTCACATAAAATTACCAAAATAATCAACAACATAATCTCATAAAAATTAAAAAAATATAAAATTAAATATTTATTGGTCGAGTTAATTTGAACAAATAAATATTTTCAAGACCTGTAACCTGACCATTACTCCATGTAAAAAAAAAAATTGAGAAACCTATTACCGAACCAAATCATCAACAAAATCATCAATTGTTAATTTGATTGGGTTGAGTTAGGACGATTTGAACTAGTGTGACCAATCCAGAAATACCTCTACATGCAAATGTCAACCATTTCTGACACCAAGGAGTTGTCTCTGGATCTGGTTCAACCTGCCAACTACTTCGTTAATGTCAATCCTCTCGGCTGGCAGTTCATTGGAACAATTTAAACCCAAATCCAATATGGCGAGGAGATTGTCAGTCATGTCAGGAGCCGTATCAACTCCATTTTCTGTGATCAACAAACCACTGTCCACAACTTCCGTGACTCTATTTGGAAGTGCCGCGCTCACCCATTGTCTTAAAGTCACTTCTCCCAGGAACATTTCGTCCGTGGGTTTCTTTCTTGTGAATGTCTCCAAAAGTAGTATCCCATAACTATATATATCTCCGCTGGTTGATACTCTTCCTTCAGAGCCATACTCTGTCAAAAAACAAAACAAAAGAAAAGAGCATAAGTTTCTATATGGTAGCACAATCATGTGAAATAAGATTTGTACTTGAGGTAGGGCAAACTAGGAGGGAAAAAATTTTGGTTGATTTTTATAAATTATTTTAATTATTTCAATTTTTGTAGCATGGGATTACTAGAAAGTTGAATGCTAAGCTTTGGGGTGTTGAGGAAAAAAAAAAAAACAACGAAAACTGGAAGTTTAATCAAGTTAAAATATTAAGCATCAATGTTAGCAGGTAATAGTTAATACTATAGGGTGGCGCTTACTATTTTGGTAGATACTGTATGCATTCCTAATTAAATTTGAAATTTATATAACAAAACTCAAAGTTGAAATAACTAAAAATTAAGTTGAAATAATTACATGCAAGCCTAAACTTATTATAATCAATGCCAAAGTTGAAATAATGAATAACTAAAGTTGTAATAACCAAATGCTAAAAGTAAAAAATAACTAAAAGATACACACCATAACACATTAGAGTGTAGATTAGAGTGCTAACTGTAGAGCCTAAAATAGCCGCAACCAAACCCAAAATTGCATAAAAAGTCTATAATTGTTATAATCAAACTCAAAATAAAAATAACCATAACGGGCACACTATAATTTCTTGCGATAGTATTAACCAGGGCCCTAGGCAGATTTTTAAATTGGGGTCCTCATAAATTTTTATAGACAAAAATTTTTAAAAAATAAAATTAATTTCAAGATTTTTTTTTACATAAATTCAAAAAGGTTTTTGTTAAGATGTTATTCTTGTGTCTTTTAGTCTTTTTACTTATTTTTGTGAAAAATACAAAAATTTGAACATATTTGATAACTTGTATTGCTTGGTACTTAATAACCTGTGTATTTAAGGCTATTTTTTTTATAAAAAAAATTTATTCGATAAAAAAAAAGACAAAATTTTTTACTTTTGAAGAATAGAAAAAATTACACGCCATAGAATTTTTAAAAAACGAAATAATTTATAGTTAAAATATAAAAAATAAAATAATTTCATCAAATATCAATTAAGATTTATTCTCCTCACATTTCATTCAATAATATTTTTACAAATAATTCATAAATTTAGAAAAGAACAATCTAATATTTTTAAGTAATATAGCACTTTTAAAATTTTTTTCATTTTTTTGAATAATTTTTTTGAAGGACTAAATATAATTTAAGCTATCTACTAATAAAATAATTTTATTTTGAGTTTGGTATTTAAATAGCTAATTTAAGTAGATTTTAATAAAGTTAAAATTAAAATAATTAGAGACATTTTATTTGATTGAGGTTAAGTTTAAAAAAAAAACTTAGTAAATTTTTTTTAATCTAAATTGGGATTCTATTTTTGAATAAAATTTGGAAACTCTAGGCGGCTGCCTTTTCAACCTATGTTCAGAGCCAGCCTTGCGTTAACAAACGAAACTAGCTAGCTAGAGTTGAAAATATGGATATGACTATCAAAAGAACTACGTTTATTTTTTTATTTGAAAACTCTAAAATTCTTTCCTTAAAGCTTTATATGTGCATCTCAAGAACGGTATGAAAAAACAAAATTTCAATACATATTAATAAAAGAGAATATGGTCAGACCTGCTATACCAATGGAGCGGTTACATGGGCAGAAAGGGAAAGTTCTATACTTTGAAACTAAAAAGAGTAGAATTTTCATTCCATAAATCTAAAACTGTTGGGTGCATGTATTGTATTCTGCGAATTTATATAATTAATATTTTATTTACATGTATTTGAATTGTGTTAGAGTCATGAATCCACAAGGAGTCTAATACATGTAGAATTTTATAATTATATAGAACTAGAATTTTTAGAGTTTGCTTATAATTAGGATTTTATAATTCTACTTATTTTGCGTGGAGAGATAATCAAATGGGGTAGAGATCTAGGGAGAGATGAAAAAATATTGAGAGCATGGGAATAACATACATTTAAGTAGGAAAACGAGATTTATTTCAAGGCTCGGGTTGTGGGTGTCGGATTTTGGGATGTTTTTGATATCGAGTTTGACGTTCTACAGTTATAGTTGATTGTTTCTTTCATCCGTGGATATAGGCAGGTTCTGCCGAATCACGTATATCGCTGTGTATTTTTTTTTAGTATGTACAATGATTTTTACTTCCGTTTGCATTCGGAGATTGATATTCAAATCCCAACAAGTGGTATCAGAGCCGACGGTGGACGATTCGAAACTGTGGTGGTTGATCGGAGTAAGGTATTTTGTTTGATTTTCGATTCGTATAAATCAAAAATATTTTTTACTGCACAAAGAAATAAGAAAAAAGGGGATAAAGGCAGCGACGACGTTCACATAGTTTTAGCCAAGGGTTTGTATTGCACAGAACTGGGATTGTAATGTGCGAAGTTTGTATTGTACATAATTGGACGCGTAAAGCATGCGCATGACTATTTGGGTTGTGATCCAGTGTGTGTGCGTACAATTAAAATCAACTGTTTGATTTTTTTGTTATATCGGCACGTAAATATAATAAAATAATTTAAAGGGAAGGCGTCTCCTAAGGTTTTTTGGCGCTGCGAATTCATTGGTATGGTCAGAATTTTTAGATTCTGAATGATTTGATGGGATTAGACAGATCAACTTAGATTATGATTGATCGAGCGAGATCAAAAGAAATTATATTTATGATTTTAGTAAAAAAATATTCGAACGGACAATTAATGCTGAATCAGGCAATAAATTAAAAGTTCTGATATCGAACAATCAAAATAAAATCTGGTAATACTCCCAAAATTAGTTTTATGATTATTCCTATCAAAATTTGGTAAGATGAGTTTTAGGGTTATTCATATCAAAATTTGGTAAGATGATTTCGATTGCTGCAACAATTTTTAATTAACGATCCGTCGCGATTTTTGACTTCTAATCAAATTTTCAACACAAGCCTTATGTTATATTTTCGAATGCTAAACATGAACAACATGTGAGCTTTAATCAATCGTGTTCTTCAAAACTTTCTTGATTAGGTTTAAAATTTTCAGATAATGTGGAAACCCTAACTACCTAATCACTGACTAAATAATATGAATTATTGCGTCAAATCTTATAACAGCATATAAATAAGCTACAGTAGAGACTTGCGGAGTAAATATGACTTGGGCGCCTAATTTAATTATGAAATTCTATCTCAACCCAATAATAATTTAATAAAAATAAAAATTATAATTCATTCCACTAAAAAATTATAATTACACTCTCAGCCTTATTCTCAAAATCGTAGTATTCGAGCTCCCATTATTAAATACTTATTTATTCTCCCAACGTTAAGATTCTCGATACCTGCCGATTAAATTAAATTACTGACAATTATATTTAATCGATTTCTTAGAAAATTTCTTAAATCCTTCTACTTAACTTATTTGACTACCGCATTATAAAATTCACCTGCAGGGTTTGGCTTGGTCAAGATTTATAAGTTTTCTCAAGGGGGTATCATTAATCCCGATTATTCGGGATGCAAATTCTGTTAATAATTAATATTCACCATATAATTAATATCGTTTTCTAACTCACCAGGATTATAGATTCATACAAGATCACACCCTTTAATAAATTAAAATAACAAATATTAAATATACGTAAATAATTAATTATTTTAGGATTAAGAGTATAAACATTCATAATACCTATGTGGTGTAAATTATTTTATATAATCAGTATAAAATTAATTACCTAACTTGGTCATACTCAATATACACAAAGTGTACTAGCATAATGAGTCAGAACAATTATTGAAACAATTTTTATTCTCCGTAATCAAAACAAATCTACTAAAATATTGTACTACAGTCGTACCGGTGGTGTGTCCAAATCCATCTAAACTATGAATAAAAAATTTATATTTCACAAAAACTTTTATTCTAATCTTCCGTGTGTAACTCGAACTTTATACACTAGAATAAATACAATATAAAATAAAAGATATCCATGTACGACATCAAATAAATAATAAAATGTATACATTACTCATTAAAATTTTCACAAAATGGAATAAATATTACATTACGTCGTATGTAAAAGAGTACAATCACTCACAATTTTCTACTAACTATAATATGTATTACTCTCACTATAACCCTAAAGCTCCATCAAGTGTTCTATTTATAGGCACATCATGAAACCTTAAAAGCCCATAAACCTATATAATTATAAATCCTATACAAATTAAATTTCTAGTAGGCTTCTAGTTCTTCTCCAACCCAATTATATATAGAGAAAATATAATAATAATTCGATAAGTAGAATATAAGACACTCTAACCCAACAATCTTTGCCTTGATTTGAATTCTACAAGCCACCCTGAAGATAACCAACATAGATGTAGTTTCTACCGTTGTTGTTGAAATGCTTCACTCAAATAGTATGGCCTGCATCTCTATACCGAAGTGCCCAAACTCCTACTCGGGGTGCCCCACAAAACTCACTACTTCAAGAATAATATGCCTCCACTTCTCTCCTTTTGTGCACACAACTAGAGAAATCACCATCACGAACCAAATCAAGAGCAAAGGAAACTCCCTTCTATCGAGGTATAAACCTTTTCATCACGTCTGTCGTATTAGTCTTATTGCTTGGGCCTTTTGTGAACATCCAATAACTGTTGCTGTTATATCTTTTTAGCATTCTGCACACCATCTGATTTTCTTAATTGCACACTAGTATGACCTTGTCGGTTCTGTATACTCATACACCTATTGGGTGTGCTTTTTCCATAATAGTTGTTCACCATGATCACCCTTACACTTTATCTATATATGTTGTCTACTTATACTACTCATCTGATATTTGGCAATGGCGCCACCTGTCACATCACTCTACGAGCCATCATAGGTTGTCAATCATTTATCCCTGCAGTACATCTCCGTTTTTTTTTGAAACCCAAAGAACTCCACCTCCAGATTAGAACCTACAGCATCTCAAATCTATAGCCCTAGAGAAATTAAATTCTTCTTTAGATTTGGTATATATCTAACCACAGTTAATATCAAAACGATCCCATCAAACTAAAAAAATTGCATTGTCCCTAAACCAACAACTATGCTCACTGCATTGTTAGCCATCTTAACAGCAACCCCATCCCATGATTGATACGTATCAAATTATTTACTAATTGAAAACATGTGGAACGAACATTCAAAATCTGATACTCAATATAATTTTTTTGTACCTAAAGTAACTGTGACCACATCTAATTCTTCATGGTTAGAATTTTATGTAATAGTAGTCTCTAATAATTGTTCTTTCCCCTTGTCGCCTTGTACTTTGGATATGTGACGTTCTGAATTTCGGATAACAACTAAAGCGACAAAAATTTTATAAATGTGAAAAAGAAACAAAAATGAACCATACATCCAAAGATAAAAGCACTACAATGTATAAAATATTACAGCTCCAAAGAAAAAGACATGCCAAAAAGAAACAAAAAGGGTGTTTCCGTTTGCTGAGGCTCAAAAGAGGTATTCATTACTGAAAAGTAAATTGGTCCAAGTGAGCCAGGGTTTCACAAAATTTTTTACGTAATGGGTGGCAGCCTTGTTATGCTCATCAAAATCTATCATGAAACGCTATTAGTTGCAACGCCCAATAGAAATCGAAAATGTATACAAATATTTTCAGAACAACATGCTAAACAAATTATTGAGCACAAAAATAGGATATACATTATGAGATTCAGCATGATAATTCTTTATTTATTTATGAAGGTTGATTAAATTAGATTATTCTAGGTTCAGCTGGTCAGAAGAACTATTCTAGTACTGATCAACAAGCACATATCAAGTCTACCAACCGAAAATAACGGGCTTCCTATAGCTACAGTGATGATCTTATAGTCGAATTCATTATCTAACAATGTGATCCAAGGGGCAAGGGCGCAGATTTCACCACTTTAGGTCTGCAAATCTCAGGTCATGGTCTATTGTATGATTTATACGATTCACCATCACCACATGGTACCATGATATTGTTGTACGCTATATTCTCGTTCACTCATATTTTCATTCATTAGGTTTCTGTTCCTACATTTAATTTGAGATACACGGCTCAAGATGTGATACGGCTAATGATATAGCATGGCTCAAGACATCCATGGACCTATCCCATTATTTCAGACACTATTTATTTTTTAAAATCACAGATTAATAAGGTATGATCCTTGTAACCCAAACCACATGAATGTAAACATATAACCTGATGGTGTAAAATGCTAACTTATCATTTTGATATGAATTTTAATGCAGAATATAAAGTTAGCAAGTGAATATCTAATTTTGCCGTGACAAGACTTAATAAACATAATTCACATAAGGATATTATACATTTATATTTTTAAACTTAACATATTAACATGCAATCACTTTAACACATTATTTTTAACAATATTCTTCTACAAATATATACACATAAACAAATAATATGTCATAATAAGTAATACAACAAAGAGAAAACTTAAAATCCATCTTAATATACTAAAGAGCCAAATTCATAGTAACAACTATGAAAAATCAGCTTCTGTTTTGAGGGATTTAAAAATAGCAAAATTTCACTAAAAAAAATAACAAATTTAACCTATCTTAAAAATAGGAAATAGAATCTATCACTGTACTTTAAAAATACATATGTACAATAGTTTTTATTTCTGTTTACGTTCGAAAATTGGTGTTCAAATTCCAACAAAGACATATCTTTCTCTAAGAAAAAATAGAGCCCGGCCTTTTGTTTAAGATCGTGTTCGGTTAATGCATAGAGTAAGTAAGACGAAGTTGTTTCTAAGCACGCACCGATACATATTTTAAGGTAATCCATTCTCCACATGAGGTACGTTTTAAAATTTAAAAGAAAAGAAACTAAAAAGCTAAAAACATCTTATCAAATGAGTATCTTCTAAAATATCACTAAAAAATCTAAATTACAAAATGAATTATTTTTTCCATTGTATCTATGTAGCTGAAAGGTAAAAAAAATTAAAAATAAACCAAGAAAGCAAAAATAAATTGAAGTTACCAATTAATTAAGCCCCTAAACTAGAATGAATGAAGATACCAATTAATGAGTGAAATATACTAATCCCTAACATGTTGACTATGATGGCTCTCAAGTATTAATCATGTTGCGTCCCAAAAATGAAAGCCTCTCAGTTGACCGCAAAAGAGAAATTAATTTCAGATTTGGGTCCAACCTCCTCAGTTCAGTCTATTTGGAGATTAAATTTTTTGAATTTTAATTCTAAATAATAGCTTTATTTCTTATTTTCAAGTCACTAAAACACAGAAAAATTAACAGTGAAGTATACTGCGAAGAGAGGAATTTAAAATTGATAAGACATGCTCATAAAAAAATGTAATTGACTTTTTTTTTTGTCTTATCATAATTTTTTTTCATTTTTGATTAAAATATTTTCTTTTTTAATCCCTTATGAAAATAGAAATTTTAAAAAATATGTTCGTTTGGACTAATTAAAACTTATAAAAAAAATTATATAAAAAAAAAAAAGTTAAACCAAAACACTTGCCTATTAGATTTATATATAAAGGAGATAATTTGATTGTGTTCGTTGCAGTTAAAATTATAAATTTATAAATTATAATTAAAATATGTAATTATAGTTTTAAATAAAAATTATAAATATTTGTTAAAATAATAAATTTATAACTTAAAATAGTAAGTGTTTATTAATTTAAAATAAGAAATTATAAAAAAGACTTATAAGCACACCTTTATTAATTTTTAAAATATTATTAAGAACTAAAAATTATAATTTAAACAGTAAGGAAGGAAGACTAAAAAATCCCATACCTGGTGCGATGTAGCCGAGAGTGCCTAAAGTATTGGTTAGGATGGCAGTACTGTCGTTAGCTAAAATCTTTGCAATGCCGAAGTCGGCGACATGTCCTACCATATCTTGGTCTAGGAGGATATTGCTGGGCTTCAAATCACAGTGAACCACCGGCTCCGAGTGAGCACAATGGAGATACTCCAAGGCCAACGCGATATCCAGCACAATGCTTACTCTTTGAAGGAGATTCAGAAAGTAGTTGTGAGAATACAACCACTTCTCCAGGCTCTGATTGGGCATGAATTGCAGAACCAGAGCTCTTAACTCAGGGTTGGAGCAAGTGGTTATAACTTTGACCAGATTTCTATGGCGGGTGGTTCGCAACACTTGACATTCCGCGTCAAAACTCCTAAAAGCTCCCTCCACATGCAAGTTCAGAATTTTAACGGCGACGGTCGTCCCGTCGGAAAGTACGCCTTTGTATACGGCGCCATAGCTTCCCACTCCCACCAAGTTTGTTTCGCAGAAGTCATTCGTAGCTCGGCAAAGCTCCATATACGAAATCGTCGGGCGCTCCAACAAATCGGTTGAATGCTGACTGTGAACAATGGTTCCATCTCGACGTCTTTTCACCAAGTACACAACAAAAGCAACGATTATGATCGTCAATCCAACGACGGGAACAATGTATTGAAGCAATATAGTTTTTGACCTCCACTTGTGAAGACTCTGGATTGTGCATGGGGGCACTTGCAGAATTGGGGCCCCACAAAGCGCTTGATTCCCCTTGAATGACTGCGCCGTGAAGTTCGGGAATGGCCCTCCGCTTGGAATCTGCCCAGACAGTTGATTATCAGACAAATTCAAGTACTGGAGATATGTAAGAGCCTCAAAAAACTTGGGTATCGATCCGGATAAATTGTTGTGAGAAAGATCTAAGGAATCCAATGTTATAAGTTTCCCAAATGAGTCAGGAATAGATCCCGAGAATGAATTCCTCGACAGGTTTAGGGATGCTAAGCTTGGAAAGGACCCGATGATGGCTGGAATGCTTCCCGAGATTTGATTCCAAGATAAATCCATGATTTGCAAGGCATTCACTGTTGTTACGCCTGAATCCAAGCATCCCCCAATCGAGTTGTACGATAAATTCAAGATCCTCAGATTTTGAAGGTTCCATAAGCTCGAGGGTATCAACGACAGTTTATTAGTATCAATGGTCATCACCTGCAATCTACGAAGATTCCCGATGCAACTTGGGATTGATCCGGAGAGGTTATTCTCGCTTAGGTAAATTTCCCCCAGGTTTGTCAAAAGGCAAATCTCATCTGGAATTGATCCGTTAAAATTGTTGGAACCAAGATACAATCTCTGCAGGTTTTCTATTCCCCCAATTGCTGGGGGAAGGTTTCCAGTCAAATTGTTGCCGGCCAATCCAAACAAACTCAAGTTTTTCAAAGAACCAAACTCTTCGGGAATATTACCCGTTACTTGGCAAATGGAGGCATCAAAATTCTGCAAGGATTTGAGGTTGCCAAAACTTGTGGGAATGGGTCCAGGAGTAAACGAGTTGTTTGATAGATATAAGGATGAAAGTTTAGAACAATTCGAGAGATACGAAGGGATGTTCCCAGTTAGTTGATTAAAATGCAGATAGAGTAATTGAAGATTGGGAAGCCAAAGCCCGGTGCTCGTGGGAAGATCTCCCGAAAAGGCATTGAAGTTCAAGCCGATGCTAGTCATTGAAGACTTGTTAAAAATTGCAGGAGGTATTGGCCCGCTGAGATTATTGACTTGTAAGTTTATAATTATCAAATTTGGAAGCTGTGCTAATTCCACTGGGATGCTTCCTTCAATGTTGTTCAGTTCTATCCCCAAGTATTCTAATCTTGAAATGTTGCCAAAGGAAGCCGGAATGCTACCTGTCAATATTCTAAAAACGTTAAGATCTCCTTTTAAGTTTATAATTAATACATAAGCAGTAAAGCACTTTATAAATTCAATTATTTTGTTAATCAACAAAAAACCCTTACAACTAATTTCTTCTCATGTTCGGTCAAAAGCATGTCATCCACACCGAGACTAATAAATTCACCAGCAAAATTTAAATTTCTTACCACCTGACCTCAAGAAAAAATACAATATTTTAAACTTAAGACGTCTAAATTTAGGGTTTTTTGAGCCCGACCTCAAGAAAATTACTAAATTTTAACTCAACACGTCTAAATTTAAGGTTCATTCATATATTCACTGGCCTATGGGTTTCAATATTTAAAATTACCTGTAAGGTTATTTTGCCCAAGGAAAAGGATGCGCAGCAAGGGTAAGGTGCTAAGGCCTTCTGGAATGCCGCCGATGAAGTTATTGATCGCAAGAGAGAGAACTTGTAGTGCCTTGCAGTCTTGCAACACCGCCGGGATGGTTCCTTCTAGCAAATTGTTTTGTAGTATGAGCCCCTTGAGGCGCCTCAGTCGGCCGATCTCATTTGGGAGGTGGCCTCTAAAGTTGTTGCTGCGAAGATCGAGGAGTTGAAGGAAGGAAAGATTGCCGAGATGAGTAGTTATGGTGCCATACAAGTCGGTGCCTTGAAGGACCAAGATTTTGACCCGTTGTCTGCTCCCGCTGCATGAGACGCCTGCCCACGCGCAGAAGTCGGTGTCTTTCGTCCAGTTGCTCAACACGTTGGTGGGATCAAGGTTGATCGAGGATTTGAAGGCCAGGAGAGCCAATTGATCGGTGAAGTTGGAGGGAATATTGACCAACTCAACCCTTCCTAAATGCACTACCACTACCAGAGCTCTTAGAAAATTAGTAAACAGCTTCTCCATGGGCATTCTTATTGGAACTTGAAGAGAGAGAGAGAGAGAGAGAGAGAGAGGCTTTAAACCAAAAACAAACTTAAGTAACGAATCAGTGTAGAAGTATATATATATATATATATATATATATATAGAGAGAGAGGCTTTAAAAAATACTTAAAGAGTTTGTTTGGCAATTGATTTTAAGCTGGTCTTTTGGTTTTAAGCGACTTTAAGTCAAAAAGTTAAATATTTTTTGAAATGGATCAAGTTCAGCACGGAACATTCCTCGTCATGTCCACGTCAGATCGGGTAGTATGCTGGGCTATGTGATAGTATATCCGAGCTCTAGAGGTTTCGAGGGGAAGTCTCGATCTCAGCGAGGGTCCGACCCCTGAGCCCGAAGACATGGTGATCGGCAGCACCTGAAAAAGATTTTCAAATCACACACTGTGAGCCAAAACCTAGTAGAAAACAGATTAATCATGAAATAAAAGTAAAGCATGCTAACAGAATAAAATGATTATTCCGACTCACACGAGCCTCGAAAATAGTTTTATATAATCCATAATGATTCACATGCAATCCATGCAATCCATGCAATGCATATTTGCGGGCTTTCACTGAAGGACTGCAACCCCAACTAATGCATCTTTACAGCCTTTCACTGAAAAATCGCAGCTCCATCTAATGCGTGGTCAACAAGAGTTTAGATGCACACAACCATGAATAAATATCACGTTTTAGATAATAACGTCATCCCAACAGAATGACAACAAAATAAAAAATAAAAAAATAAAAAAAAATAAAAAACTTCCAAGGCCACATCACAACCTGCAAAAAAAAAAGGTACTCCCAACAGAAGGTCAATTGACTGAAGACCACCATTCAGTCGACTGAAAAAGGTTACTGAAATTTTAAGAATTTTTTAAAAACCCAGATCAGTCGATTGAGTTACCCATTTCAGTCAACTAAACCCTCTCTTGGACAATTCGGTCAATTGAATCACCCACTTCAGTCAACTGAATGTTCGGGAAAAAGCCCTAGGCGACGGAAAATGATTCACAGCGCCTTGTATAGGCCCAAATCAAACCGAACAAACTCGCCTTTTTTGAAAATCACGAACACACACAGGTCCAATAACTTTGAACATAATCTGTAAAGACACTTTAAAAGCTTTTTCATCCAACCAAGCATGGTTTAAGAACATAAATCAACCATACAAGCAATTTAAAACGGTAAAAATGCATAAAATTCAACGTAACACCCCTTTAAAACATGAGAGTCTAGGATTCTACGTCGTCGAGTTAAAAACTCAAAGCTTTGAACCCTGGCGAAAAAGCAAAATCGCCAAAATGCGATTCCATTCGGATGAACGCGAAATCCTCGGTGAGGATAATAAGGATTCGCTATCCAAACGCCAAAAATCAAGCTCAGGCCCACCAGAAAACTAAAGAGAAGGTGGAGGTTTTGTTTGTAAAGAAAAGAAACTTAGTTAGCAAGTCAAAGGTCTCAAAATATCTAGCTAAGAACTGATATTTATAGGGCTTATAAAAAAAAATATTCAACTTTGCACCAAAACGCCCGTCGATTTTGGGATCCAACCCAACATGCAAGTCAAAGTTCAAACATGCACAAAACATATATAACATGCAATTGTATGAGATTAGAATAATAAACAACACGTCGAATAAACATCACGAAATTAAAACGGAGCCAGGTCTCACAAAACCTTTAGTTTTCTTATTTTTGGTTATTTTGAATCATGCAATCGTTATAAGATGTTTTGTACATGATATCATATGTTTTGTAAGCCTTAAGGTTATAGTTCCAATACATGTATGTTTGTAAGAGAACGAGAGAAATCTCAGGTGGTTGTGTTGATTCCAACGTCGTTTAAAACAGTTTTTGGTTGGATAATATTAATATTATATAAACGATTTTTGGTTAGTTTATTGTTTAATTTCAACTCATATGCCTCAAAGGAGGTTTGGATTCAAGTTTAGGAATTTTTAAGTTTATTCTATTTTGCTTTGAATGTGTTGAAAAAGCTAAAAAATTTGCTAAGTCTTAGAATTCAAAGGGTTGGCTTTTGAAAAGTAGTACAAGGCCAGATTGCTTGATGGACCGATCAATTGGTCGATCGAGCGGTCTTATACATGCTTCGGTTGTTTGCAGGCATAGAGAAAAATTGAGTACTGTTAAGGACTACTCGATCGGTCTGGGCAAATTTTTGAAAAATCTTATTGTTTTGTTTTAAAAGGTTGACTCTCGAGACCTTGACTCTATTATTTTGGGTTATTTTTTGAATTATTTTTTTGCCTAAAATAAATTATTGGAAGCGTGTTTTTCAAAAGTTTTCAATTCGTTTTTGGATTAGGTTCTTTGACTGTTTGGGTTCAGGTGGTTTTGGTAGATCTTAATTTTACAAAATGGGTTTTTTTTTGGTGATTCACGTGACCCGAATTTTAAGGCGTGACAAACTACCGGCCTACACAAATTATTGGTATCAAATTATAAGGAATATAATAAAAGGAACAATCATACTAGCACCTAGTTTTTTATAGTCATAACCAAATGAGTCGCTTATTTTTATCTATATTGTATATATATTATTATGTAAAATAAAATGTTGTTAGGCATGCATTTAAGCTCAAAGACTCCAATTTAATTTTTTTTAAATTTATATTTTTTGGATATTAAGTATTCAATATGTTATTTCGTGTTACAAGATAATTGGTTCAAATTTTAAATTCAAAAGTAATTTAAAATCTAAATTTGGCATTATAGTTACTCTTTTAGACTTTTGAATTTCAAGGTAGTTTTAAATTTGAATTCAAACATTAAAGCATCTGCACAAGCCTTGCCAAATTACATTTTGTGAGCTGAAATAGCTAGTTTTACATTGTATGTGCCCTCCGCCAGACGAATTAAATGACTAACTAGTTTAACAATTGCTACGGTAACTCTTCAAATGTGGAATCACTGTTCACTGGCCAAATGCATATTCTAACATTTGGCCAATCTATCATGAATACCTAAATTAGCAACACTGTTAAAGTGTTGAACAAATAATTACTAGCTAAAATAATTTTTTAAAATTTTAACTAGCTAATTTAGCTACTTGTTGGTGCAGATGCTCTTGGAGTCTTTGTTTGTTCTTAGAAAATTCCCTCTCATTGTCTCTCTATATGCATAAGTCCCCTCTTTCATTCTCTATGCATAAGTCTTTACTTCTTTATATTCATAATTCACAATGAGAAAAAAGGCTGTAGGATGTTACCGAGAAATGGTATAAAAGTTGATAAGATTTTTTATTTGTGTAACTCAATTTTAAAACTTTATGGAAAATATTAAATTTCTTTAATTTAATTTTTACTTTATTATTATTTAATTGAATGTGGGTCTGTAAAAAAATATCCTGTACAATCAATTTCAAATTAAAAACAGTCAACGCTTTGGTATAATATTATATTTAGAGTGAAGTTAATTACTGACCAACAAATAATTAATCTTACCGACAGCTAAACCATATTTATTATAAGTTTTTTTGTATTTTTGATTTTTTTTAATTTTCTTTTGGTAATTGTAAGTGAATGTTTATTCATTATTTTATTCTAAGTGAATGAATATTATATTGATAATTTTGGATAATAAATATAATTATTGTAGCCAGTAGGGATTACATTATGATCGATTTTTTTTATTATAATAGATTTAGTTCTTCGATTGATAACATGGGGTGAGTTTTCTAGGATTGTCACAATTATTTTTTTAGAATCAATTAATTTTTTAGGTTCATCACATTTTTTGTCAGTTAATTTTTTTATAATCTATATTTATTTATAAATCCTGTGGATTGCGCGGGTGACTGTTAGTATATATATATATATATATGAATGAGTGTAGTTGTCACCCAAAATTTTGTATATTGCATGAGTCACTTATAAAAAATTGAATCTCGAAAAATTAAAATAGTGCATACGAATCTAATCAAAAGTGGTGTGACACATGATCTACAACATATAAAAAAAATAGTACAATGCCAAACCATATGGACGGATGAGAAAACTGTTCGGACAAAATTCGTACGAGAAGAATAAAATAACCTTGAACCCCGGAATAGAAATCGGTACACCCACAAGGAGAAATATGGGTTATACCTGCTCAATCCTACTGATTTGATCACGTTTCTATTTTTAAACTTGAATCCAAATATCATCACGATTGGAATCTAGCAATCTTTTCTCCGTTCAGATCTTTTGCTGTATTCCTTGTTGGGAGACAATTCAACGCCAAAATAAAATATATACATGCTCAGTGATCCAAAAAATACATTTTTATTAACTTTCAACAACTACAATAATCTGAAATTCTAGGAAAATAAAATAACAGAAATAACAGGAATAGAATTTGCAAATCGAATCCTACAATCGCAATTTCCTTAAGAATGATTCACCGCCTACCGAGGGTGTTGTAGGTTTTTCACCGGCGTCACTCTCCTAGGATAAAACGGCTACACGATCGTTGGAATACCACCAAGGATGGGCTATGAACGTACTCCGTCTGTCTGTCTTTCTCTATCTTACAGCTTGCAATATAATATGAGAATTGTATCTCTTCTTTATCATCTCTGGTGTGGCTATCTCTGTTTTGTCTCTTCTTCTCTCTGCTCTTCTCCCTTCTGAAAACTAAATGAGATTACAGCATATATAAGCCTTCCATCATGGAGGAGATTTCAAGAGAATCAATAGCCATGAATGGTATTGGTTCTCAGGATTCAATTGCCAATTGAATGACCAATTCAATTACAATTGAATTCTGCTATTGAATTCTGGAATTCAATGGCCAATGAATTCACAAAAATTCTAACAATCCTCCCCATGAATAAAATTGGCGGGAGTACAAATCCCGATTACAAAACTAACTGCAAGAGAGATAGACAACTAAAAGTCTCTGTATAGGAAAGGTAGCGGTTAACCTTGAACCTTCCCTTGTGAGAACCTATCGGATTTACCGGCAAACAAGTGGGCAGTACCGCCTTGAACTGTATCGACTTAGTAGTAAACCGAGACAATAGGCTTCACACAACGACTTTCACAACGAAGTTTTCGTTCTCACTGTTGTGTTCGTTTTGGCCATGAAACACACTTCCTAGTTCTGCAAGTATTTTCTCGAGAAATTTGCCTTGTCAATTTCTCAAAGAAGCGGCCCCACTTCATACTCACATAGGTGACTTTTATCTAATGGTATTTCTCTATACCAGTCTGGCTCACCAGAAAAAGTCATTAAAAGCTTATGCTTAACCTTAAATCACCGTTGCGTCATTGGAATAGGTAAGAGTTCTGAAACTCCACGGTGATTACCCGAGGTATACGCAATTAGGTTGTCCCGTTGAACCTAGATCTTGGGATTTCTAGTCAGCTAGGTTGGGTTTTCCTTCACGATACCTTTTTATGTTACAGGCTTTACTCTCATTCCCATCGATGCTTTTTCAACTAACTATATAGTTAACCCTTTGGTTAGCGGATCTGCAATATTATCCTTTGACTTTACATAGTCAACAGTGACAATCCTACTTGAGAGTAGTTTTCTAATGGTATTATGTCTACGACGTATATGTCTAGACTTACCATTATACATATGACTCT